>JAVYIG010009505.1:0-77553 GCA_035222895.1 Strongylocentrotus droebachiensis
TGTTACTGTCTCTTGTTAGCTTATTAACGATTGACAGATGATGCCATACGGGCATGAGATTTGGAACATTTTTGTTAGGGTGGAGCTTAAGGCCGGCTCACAATATTCGTCGTTGACGAATCCGCTAGCGACCACAGACGGCCAAAATTATTAGTTGCATCTGTCGGCAAATTTACAGCATGTTGAACATTTGGTTGTGGCCTTTATGTTTCTATGCCATGCGGTTCTATCTCTAGTCATTTTGAGGTCGTCACAATTTCGTTGGTAGTAGTTCGACGGCAAAACAACGGCAGGTGACGTCACATCTTGAATCCTGCCGACACATTGCGCGGCAAGTAACGACATTGTAACAAACTTGGTGCGACGATGTAATTTGACCGGAGGGTGACGGTTCATGATTGTTGATGGCGGGTCGTTTGCGAGTACCTGCGGCATTGCAAAGGTGGTCCGCGATGGGAAACGATTTAAAACTTTTAGTGCGATTGTTCAGGTTTTTGGGCGTCAGTGACCCGTATACCCACAGGCTTTGAATTCGGTCACTGAGTCACGTCATCGTCGACGGAACCTACCGCCAGTCGCCTTTCCTCGTCGCCAGCCGATCCACTGCCAGCTGTCAGTCCACGTTTCTTGTTGCCGGGCTCTGTCTAGACATCGTCACTCGCCTCTATTATGTGAGCCAGCCCTTAGCAATTGTGAGAAGAAAAACAAAATATTTGAAAATCTATGAAATATATTTAGATGTTTGAATAACGAAATATGAGTTTTATGCAGCTTGCGCTTCAACAGGAATCAACTTATATTTGGGTTCCTCCCGACCTGTAATACAATGTTAA
This sequence comes from Strongylocentrotus droebachiensis, assembly GCA_035222895.1. Lineage (NCBI taxonomy): Eukaryota > Metazoa > Echinodermata > Echinoidea > Camarodonta > Strongylocentrotidae > Strongylocentrotus > Strongylocentrotus droebachiensis. Next base: position 834 of record JAVYIG010009505.1, read on the forward strand.
ACTTCATGATCTCAACAGTCGTCCCCTCCCGTTTAAAGGTGACCAGTACAAATTAAAAAGAATAATACCTCTGTTATATTGAGTTTTTTGATAATATTTTTCTAATAAACAATGTGTGCTTATTTGTATTGTTGTGGGTTAATCAGGTCATCCTTTTACACGAATGTATAGGTGACTGCTGTCACAGCAACCCATTCAATTAGGAGAAATGTCAAATAGATTACACATTTGTACGTATGCGCTAGTACATTCACCCTCGCCCTAGTTACCTGACAGTCATATAAAAAGATCTGTCGGGGAAGGGGGTCGGAATGGGAAAAAATGGGGCTCTCTTTACACCTTATTTATTGCACGTTGTTTAGAAAGTCTAGGATTTTGACATTTTGATTTTATAAAAAAATGCAAATTGTCTATAACGAAATTTAAAAATAATTGAAATAATGTTCAAATAATCTCTGAAGAAAAAACCGAGTTGGGGCTAACCTAGGGCTAAGATTCATTTAACGTCAGAGTTGTCTTTTATTTGTATTCCGTAGATAATATTCCACGGAAACCTTGAATCGGCATGAGTTTGGTGTCATATTAAAGAAAATGTCACACGTTGATGACAATTTCAATGGAGCTGGATTACATTACATCTCATTTTTTTTTCTCAGAGAGAACAATATGAATACTGATGAGGCTACCCTGGATAAACAAGACAAGTTATTATTATTATTACAATAGCATGGTCCTGAACTCATTTAAGTGCAAAGTAATGCACATATTAACTAGATCCCGTAGAATACTACGAGATCATATAAAAATGGAGAAAGGTAGCTTTACAAGGACATTTGTAAGATAAATAGCCAGGCAAAGAGGGACAATATTGTTGGTATGAAAGAAGCCATTTTACAGCAAAAACTATAACAAACCATTACATTTTAGTAACAAGAAGATAATTGGAAATGAAATATGTTTACAAAAATGAAAGTCGCGGGCAATTTGTATGACAATTGAGAAATGGAAACTGCATATATTTTTAGCAATTGATATATTCAAAATAGAAGCTGGTCAAAACGTTTCCATGACGCATGCTCCGCCAACAGTTATTGCACATAATGCGACAATTGCTTCGCCAACCATATTTCTGTCATGGGTATGTTTTATTTACTTTTTAATTGTTTTGTTGTCGTTGTTATTCAGGTCAGTAGCCAGAATTTTGAGAAGAGGAAGCGTTGTAATTCCCCAATCAGGGGACACTGATCAAAAAGAAGTGATAAACCTTCGCGAAAGACGCAATCTTTTTTTTCTTCAGGGAGAGCAGGTGCAGAAGCTTTTATAAAGCAATATTCAAAGTTTTCTCAACTTTGAGTCGACCTTCTCTCAACAAAATAGTGATTTTCGTCTCGGGCACAATATTATGTAAGGTATCATTTGTTTCCCTTTTAGTAAGCGATGGTATATATATATATATATATACATATATTTATATATAATTTAGAGAGAGAGAGTTTCAAACTTTTGATCAACCAATACATGAGACAGACTTTAAGCGGAGTAATACTCTTCGGTGAAGAACTGGCATGAGGAACAATAACTTGATTTTTGTTAACAAACATTATTGCGAAGAGCAATAATCGGATGAGCATTTGTCTTCTGTGAGGCACTTTGTAGGAAAAACAAATGGCGGCAGAACAGTTGCACTAATTGCAAGAGGAGCAGTCATGTCTTCCACGTGGCACCTTTGGATCAGAGACCGATGTTTCTGTCGGCGGAGCATTTGTCTTTAACGGTGCACTTTTGGGGAGGGTTATTTTTTGGTTTGTCGTAGGAGCATTTGTATTTTACTTGGCAGTGTTGTTGGAGCAAATACAGGTGGAATTTTACATTATATACTGCTGTTATCTCGTATTTGTAGAAATTGCAGCCTTTAATGTTACAGTGAAATTTACGAAATTTCTTCTTAAAACATTTTGAACTCTTATACATAAGGAAGGATAAATACCCAGCAGTCATTGATGACTATATTCATATTAAACGTAGATTATAAGATTCCTTCTAAGATACTTTTTAAAACTAATAAAGTCGATTGATAGAATTTTTTTAATTTTTTTTTTCAAATTCAATCAAAAGCAAAATTATATTTGCCTTTCGGGTCTTTCGTTGGTAAGCGACTATTTATCTTCATGGAAAAGGAATGGCACATTGTAGAAAAAAAAGCGTAATATTTTTCTTTAGATCCTAATGTTACTGAGGAGATGTTTTATTAGGAAACTTTAGGCAAAACAAAATGATAATGTTTAATTGGTGGAATCTAAAATTATCTTTCTTTGATATTGAACATTAATTTGTTTAAACATATGCATACTCAAAACAAAAACAAAAACGCTTAACATTCATTTTCCTGTGCCTGAATATATGTCTTGAATGTGATATGGTAAAGATTTGTCGGGAACAGTTTGGTAACATTTTGGATCTTCTAATTCGTAAAGATATTGGATTGAAAGAAGTTTACACACGATTATAGTCCGGCAGCCAAATCCAGATTATTGGCCTAACCTTGTTTTAGGGTCTATATTTTTTTCTTCAATGGATTTTGATTGCCTAAAGCTTCTATTTCAAGAATCCAATTGCTGACACTCTGTCAGCCTTGAGCAATTTAAGATATATGACGTCATTCAAAATGGCCGCCAAAGTACATGATTTTCCTTTAAAAATGAATAATAAATATATGATAAGGATTTTTCCTACAATTTTTGGCAGCCAAATGTTTGTATATCTCTAGGACCATCACTGAAAAAATGTTTTTTGATGGTGCATGGCCATAGATGACCAGCTTATTTGAATATTTTGAAATATCGCCCTCTATAAACATATTAATTTGAATAAAATATGTGTGCCAGCCAAATGCCAATTTCTTAAATCTATGTAACGTTGAAATCATATTAAATGCTTTTTTTTGCAACAATTGCAGTTGAGCTTCATTCATCTTTCATCTTGTTTGGTCCAAATTTAGATAGGGTAGGTGTGGGGAATTGGAGACCTTTAAGCACATTTGCATAATTTACATAAACATGAACACTGTTAAACATACAGAAAGTCTTGTATTCTCTTCAGTAACTTTTTCTCTTTATTTGGTAACAAAATTGTGGTCATGATGCAACTGATTAATAAAAAAACAATGATTAATGACGTCATCACCAAATGTCTCTTATTACCTACATGTGTAGGTAAAAAGGGACAGTTACAAATCAAGACATTTAAAATATAATTTCAATGAAAATGGGATTGTTTTGAAAGAGATGCATGCAGACAATGAACTTACTGTAATTTTGAAACGATTTTAAAACAATGTGGCCCTAAATATTTCTGTATTTTTTTGTTTACAGTAATAAAGGTGCTTTAAATTATGTTTAAATACTTTCAGAATAATGTTCTGGCAATGTGACTTTTACATTGATCAAACTCACAGCATAGAAACAACTTCTTAAAATAAAATGCATTCAAATTAGAATGGTGACAACATGAAATGGAGAACTGGGGGAAAGTAGGCCCCCATCTTGGACCTGGTGTCCCTCATTGCCTACACACATTTTTTTTTGATCAGACACCATTCATAATGTGCATTGCAACACCCATTCACAACACACAATGGCCATTAGTTTTCAGTGATGGTTGACACACTTCATAACTTCCTTTTAAAACTATTTTTTAAGAGCAACCCCTAAATATCTGCATGCACCACAACATTTAGTGAAATTGTGTTTTTATATCAGAGCAAAATTTTACGATCAAAATTGCTTATCTTGGTCAATTTGGCCAATTTTCTCGGAGAAAGAACGCATTGTAGTCTTTGTAATGAATTGAATATATGCAGTAGTGTTGTTAAAGGCCGCATATGGTGCTATAGCAATATTAAAGCCAACACGGACAGACAATGATGGGTTCAAGCTTGGTGGTCTCCAATTCCCTCCACCTACTCTACATATGTTAAGAAACAAAAATGGCTATGAAAGAATTTATTTTTCATCAAATCGGTGAGAAGTGATTTTACGGCACATATTATTGCTCCATTGATAGGCTTTATTTAGACCAGCATTGCTCCAACGTCAGTGATTGTGGATATAGCAGTTGACATCGGTACTAGACAGATGCATGAGTTTCAAAAGAAATTACCTGGTGGATTCTATGAAAAAAATTCCAAAAAAGTTCAAACCATGGCAGCCATGAAGAAGCCAATTAATGTTGGGGGTACGAAATTAGTCTATGGAAAGTTGAGGTACTCCAGAGTAATAGGACTGCAGGACTGCAAGTTCAAGAGAGGTCAATGTCAAGGACATTTTGTCATAAGAGCTTTCACCAGTCCCAACAGAACTCTTTGATGATTCTGGAAACGAGCACTCCCATGTCAAAGGCGGACTTATAGAATTTGACAAAAGTTGAGATGTCAGCCAGGCATGAGACACTGGAACAACCTTGTACAGTCATTTATGGTTGTGCTCTACTGTGAATGAAAATCTGATGATGTTTGCTTGGTGTTTGACAGATCCAAGAATATCTAGAGGTCATAACGAGTCGAGAGTCTTCCAACTGAGTCCCGCGTCACTGCTGCCCTCCAAGAAACTATCTCTCACTGTTCGTCATTGTCGTCGTCGTTGTCATATAGATCATGGCTCACCCTTGTGACCCGTTTGATGAGACATTTCGATTGGCATCTGTCTCCTGCAATCCGGTAGTTAAGAGTGTATTTGGTATTTAGAGGGTGGCTAGTGATTTCGCTAAGGTCGTCACTCCATCTGAACTTGAGTCTGTCTTTGTTACGTGTTCCTTCAAAGGTACCTTGAATGATAATTTGTCCAGGTTGTCTCCTGATCTTCTGCTAACGTGACTAACTATTGTAGCTTGAACTTGTCAATCCTGGTAGCAAGTGGCGGTTGATCTCCGATGATGGACATTATGTGTCCATTGGTGATGTAATCTCTTCACGATATCCCAAGTAGCTTTCTCCAACACCACATTTCAAAGGAAGATATTGCTCCCATGTGTGCCTTTCCTAATGCCCATGTCTCGCAGCCTTAGAGTTCCTACTTGGAAAAACAATACCTTCATTACACGGATCTTAGTGGCCAAGGTGAGATTCCTGTCCTTCCAGATATTTGACAGTGTTAAGGCCGATGTTTTAGCCATGGCCAGTTGTCTCTTGATATCTACCGAGCTTCCACCCTCCTTGACAATCATTAACCCAAGGCCAAGAACATTATATAAACTTGTCCACTTGATCAACTTCTTCTCCATCAACCACCATGCTCTGTTGCATGTAGTTAATTTCCATCAATCATGATCTTGGTCTTTTTCACATTGAGGTAGAGTCCAAATTATTCTCTTGCATCCTTCACTCTTGTTTAAGGAGTTCTAGTAGTTCTTCTGATGTTGTTATAAGTGTTGTTGTCAGTGGCATAATGAGCAAGGCGTACAAATAATCTGCATCACCACCACTCATACATGTTACATGCAGGCCCCGCGGAACGTTCTTAAAAGCAGGGGGGGGGGGGCTAAAGTATTTACGATCAGGAAGAGAGGAGCGCAAACTGGCGTGGGATCCAGGGACAAAACCACGGTGGGGGGTTTTAGGCATTTAATAACTGTCAGATAAGCATATTTTGATACCTCATTTCACCTCGGGTCACTTTCTTTCTTTCTAGTTCTCTTGAACATACTTTATACAAAAAGTGAGGGGGCTCGAGTCCCCTGAGCCCCGCCGTTCCGCGGACCCTGACATGTAGGCTTCTATATAATCATATTTTTTGCTTGACTGTGAATTTAGGGATTTGTCATTTCCAACATACGCTTTAACAAATCAAATTATAATTTACTAAAAAGTGAGAAAAACCCAGGAAAATCAAGTCACTCCAGCAACATTTGTAAATCACTGGTATCGAATATGAAGAAAAAAACATTTTGAATTTTATTTGGGGGTCAACTGCCCCCCCCCCCCCCCCCCCCACCCAACAGAACGCCATTGAGTGCTGTATTGTCGACGTATCTTAGGTTGGTGATCGTTCGTCCACCAACAGAAACTTGACCATAAAAAGCCTTTCTCATGATGAATTCAGCATAGATGTTGAAAAGTTATGGTGATAGGATGCAACCTTGACGGACAACTTGACCAATAGTGAACCTTTCGGTGTAGCCATTCTCTGATCTTACTGTTGCTTCTGGGTCTTGGTAGAGCGACTGGATGAGTTGAAAAAATCGAATGACCAAATAGCGAAAGAAGCACATTGTTCATTAATTTGAATGAAACATACGTAGATTCTAACGAAAATTGTATATATTTGAAAACTAGAAAAGGGAATATAATTCCGAGATATACCTGACTGCACCAAAACCGTCGAATTTGAACGCAAGACAAACTAATTTGAATGAGAAACTCGCGAATTTGGCCGGGAAATCCTATAATAAAAACAATTTTTAAAATGAAAAGGACAGAAAAGCAATTTAAATAGCAGCAATTGATAATAATAATTTTAAAAAATGCTTCTTTTATAGCGCTATATCCAATTTAGAACTGATCAAAGCGCTTTACAAACAAATAAATCATTGAACAAAAATATGACAACAAATGTAATGCAGTTAATTACAATGTAAAAATAGGTGTGTTTTGAGATGCTTCTTAAATAATTCAACTGATATACTATATCGTAATTTACAAGGTAACCTATTCCCTGTAACTTCGCTCACGTATCTTCGACTTTATTATTTGGCACATGGAGAGCTGTTGTGTCTGTAGTTGAGCGAAGATTATATATGTGCAGTGACAGGAAGATTGTAACAAGAAAGACAAATATTCAGGAGCAACATTATGTGTACATGAATTAAAACTCAACAAAAATATAAATGAAATGTATAAACAAACAGTGCGGCTTTGTACATTATTCTTTTTTCGACCGGAAGCCAATTATGTTGTTTAAGTAGGGGTGATGCGTGATATCGTCTACCAGCTCGAAGAACAACAAGAACAGCACGGTTGCGCGGAAGTCTTTGAATTTGTGTTACTGGATCACTAATGAGGAGGGAATTTGAATAGAGCAGCCGACTAAGGTTTAGCGAACGGACAGCGAGATGACACACTTCTTCCGTCAAAAATCTCCTCACTCTTGAAATGTTGTGAAGGTAAAAATTCAGAGATTGAATCAATGCAGTAACTTGTTTGCATGCAGACAACGAATAATCAAATATCACCCCTAAGCAGGGCTCCCACTTAGCCGTGTTGCATAAGCAAGTTAAGACGAGTTGTGGTGAGTTGCCTCAAAGAGGAACTCGCAATAACTCGCAAAAGCTCTTCTTGTAACTCGGGATACCTTTCGACAATTCGGTATGGCTCAGCGTGACTCTCTACAACATTCCACGACTCTCCTTGAAGTCGAGAGCAGTTCCAAAATTGTTAACATGTTCAACATTTTCACTGATTCGTTGTAACTCGAGGTGAAAATGGCTTACACTCGTAATATACTCGCATTACTCGTAACAAGCTCGCGCTGCACTCTTCATAAAGGCCCGGTCCCACTGCACTTACGGATGCAAAGAGGATGTAAAACGTAACAAAATCTTGCCATCCGTTGGAAAACGCTATGCATCCGTTCCGTACTCATTGCATACGTGTTTCATACGCTCTATCCATCGAGCATCCGTCCACTGTGATTTCATCCGCGCAACAAATTTTGAGCTGCACAAAACTTTTAGAACGGATGAACTTCCGCCGTGTACGATGTAAATCCGCGACAAATACGAGCAACAAACGTTCTATGTCCGTTATCATCCGTTAAACGTCCGCTGTATCCTCTCTGCATCCTCTGGGCATCCTCGCAACTCACATCCGCTGCAGCTGAAAACGGAAAGAGGGAGGAAAGATAAGGTACATGGAACGTCTATACATCGTTAGTAGCACGGAAATAGAAAGGATGTAAGCGTATGCATATCGTATATAAAGTATTCAAAGCTGTCATCCACTTCCATCCGCTTTCATCCGCTAGGCTTCCGATGAACATCCGTTTAACATCCCCGTTACATACTACCCACGTCCGTTTTTTCCGTTCTGTTTTCGCAATTTTTCGCAAATTTTGTCCATTTCTGGAGCGGATGAAAACGGATGGAGCCAGCCGCGAAATTTTGCTCGTCCGCTGTGTCCTTTATGCATACGTTTTGTGTCCATCGGCCAGTGTGACCGGGCCATAATGTGGCGAGTTGCTACGAGTTATGAAGAGTGCAGCGCGGGCTTGTTACGAGTAATGCGAGTATATTACGATTGCTAAGCGAGTTCGCCTCGAGTTACAACGAATCAACGAAAATTGTGAACATGTTCAACATTTTCACTGATTCGTTGTTACTCGAGGTGATTATACTGGCATACCTTTATATATACATTAATTTATATATATTATACTGTTTTATTCTTGCTGTCTTAAACATTACTGATAAATGAACTTTAGGTCTGAAACGCTTGTGAATTTCATTATTTCGACATGATTACCTGTATATCCAATTACCTTTATCTCTGTATATGATTGCGCAAACCCATGCACATTCACACAAACGCGCAAACACACGCCCACACTCGTAACCCTTGTCCACAAACCAAAAATACAAACACACACTCTTTCTCTCTTTCTACCACTCTGAATAGACATTCCACTTCATTATTCATGTTGATGTCGTCGTTAATTATTTCCTTTTATTAAAGCAGGAAAGGAAAAAAAGAACAGAGGAAGAGAAATAGAGAGGGAAAGAGACATTGAGAGAGTACAAGAAAGAGAAAGAGGTTTTAATGAAGAAAAGAAAGGAAGAGAGGGAGAGAGAGAGAGACAGAGACAAAAGAAGAAAAAACGAGAGAGAGATCAAAGAACGGTGGAGAGCACTATTGTGGGGTAGTGGTTTTTAAGAAAAGAGAAGGAAGATAGAGAGGAGGAGAGATAGAAAGAGAGAGATGACAGAACGGTCAAATATCATTTATTGTAGAGAAAGAGGCGCTTCAGGAGTGAGTAAAGGAGAGAGAGGGGGGGGGGGGGGGGGGGGGGGTGGGGGGGTAGGAGAGAGAAAAGGAGAGGGATAGAGAGGAAGAGAGAAAGAAAAGAAAGAGAGAAAATAGGTCCCAGAATAACGGAGAGAAAGATAAACTATGAAGAAAGAGGTGTTTCAGAAGAGATATTGAGAGAGAGAGAGAGAGAGAGTGATGGCAAAACGGTGGAGAGAAATATCATTTATTGTGGAGAAAGAGGTGTTTAAGAAGAGAAAAAAGGAGAGAGAGAGAGGAAGAGAGAGAGAGAGAGTGGGGGGAGGGAAAGTAAGAGAGAGAGAGAGAGAGAGTGGGGGGGGGGAGAGAAAGTAAGAGAGAGAGAGAGAGAAAGATCACATACCGGTGAAGAGAAAGATAATTATTTGTGCATGGAAAAAGAGGTTTTTAAGAAGAGAGAAAGGGAGCAAGAGGGAGAAAGAGAAAGAGAGAGAGAGAGAGAGATGGCAGAGAAAGATCAATTATTTTAGAGAAAGCGGTGTTTCAGAAGAGAAAAACAAATAAACAATTGACATGAGTAGGGGCGAGGCACCGCAGGTTAATACCCATTTTCAAATTACCGCGGCTTTTTATTCTGATATTAATTTGAAATATCCTAGTTGATCTATCGTCGATGTGTGTGGTTAAAATGATACAATGTGACTAGTGACCTCTTTCGTCCAATAATTTATCGTTGCCTGTGTTTGACAGGGAGTTGTAGGTTATAGAGTTCGAAATGTAATTTTAAATTCAACTGGTACATACCTTCGTAAATCGTGTTTGTCTTCATTATGATGTAATGTACTTGCCAACGGATTGTCATTGACAATCACTTACATAATACGCAGTAACCAACAATTCAAAGAAATACTTATAACAGTAATAATAATAATAATAATAATAATAATGGTGATACTAAACACACTTTCAGTAATATTTGTAATTATACTCAAAACAATTACAATGACGATAATAATACACATTGTAACAAGAACAATATTGATAATAACAATTTGATAACCATAGTAATACAACTAATAAAACAAGTAATAGCATTGATGAAGATGATAATAATAACATTAGTGTGTTACAGTATAGCCCTCATCTGTCAGCCTTGGTACTTCTGGCGCTCAACGATGCTATGAAGCAATTCCAAAGGAGCATTAGCGCCATCTATGTTGAACTTTTATTTTTAATTACGACACGTTTTATATTGCGTTTATCATTCTTATTGTATGCATGATGAAACACGAATTTCGTTTGAGATTACACAGACATTATTATCTCCAAGATACGGATTGTTTGCCCTTTAGACTGTTTGCTTCTCCAAGTACAACACCTGAAAACAAAATACTTGAACCAGATTATAGGTATGAAGATCTAACTCTGAAAATCTTAAGGATTACCACTTCAACCTCGTTACGATATACACTTTAATACATAAAGTTGAACAAATGATAAATGGAAGACATGGCACCCAATTCAAATACTAACTGATCACGCTGATATTACAAAGACTCACAATACAAATGTTTAGAAACGTGAATTAAATTAAAATCAGAGGTCATTTCTTTACAGCACTATTTATGAAAAATCTAAATTAAATCAATACAATGAATCTACCATAATTGTGTTTTTTAATGCAAGTTATGAGCGATTCGTTAATCGGCTGCTGTTTGCATATTGTAATAAAACAATGAATAAATGAATATGCTACATTATTGAAAAAAGACACAAAACACAGTGCAATCAGGAAAAAAATATTAAACTTAGGCCTATGTATTTTTATGATTTTAAATTTTATAAGGATTACAAGGGACGAATGCAAAATACTCTCTGACATTTTAAGACAAGTTATGTAATTTGTTCGGAAAGTGAATTTCATTATAAAGAATGTCCGTATAATGCCTGGACCCCATTTTATGAAATATGAAAACAAATTTCGTTACAGTTTTAAGACAGTTGAGCCGTAAAGGTATTGGCACCACCTTTTTTTTAAAGCATTTGTTTGTACATTGTTCAATATTGCGTGCATTACTTTAAGCGTTTCGTTTTTATGATGAATTGTATTTGAAGTTGGAGTTTATTTATGATACCTTATCTGCTATATGTATTAATCGTCGGCCTTTGAAACACATTTCATATTATTTGCCAATTACCTGTAATTAGCCAAATATACATGTATAAGACCATTTCTGTAGGTTATGCATGTGTGTACCACAAAGGCAATAGCGCCATCTATCGTGAAGATGTTGTACTAATGTCGTTTAATACTGTCTGTATGTACAGCATTCTTGTCGTATTCAGGAAAGAATCGCATTTAAAATTAGAGTTTAAAAAAAAATCATATCTTCAACACATGAGCCTTTACACATGTTTGCATTTTAGTTACTACCCTTTGTCATGTAAAAGAAATATTTGGATGAGGTTCAAAGTTGATGAAATAAAACTTAACATTTTGACATAACTAGAAACATTTATTTTCGATTATTTGTTTTTGTTCGTTGAATATCAAATCATTAACAATTCTTTTCTTCAAAGTACCATCCTTTTCCATAATAATAAAATCATAATTCAATAAATGAAATACCTTTACAAATGATATATAACGAGCGAAATCCGTTATAATATAAAAACAAATTATATTAAACCGTACTCCCTTTACCCCAAGCAACCCACACACAAAAGCAAAGCAAGGTTACCTGCTCACGTTCATATCTTGATGATATTTCTTTGCAAATGGTTAAATGTGCAATCAGTCCAAACAACTATGGGACCAATGAGTTGCTACCGTATAAGAGTGAAATATTTCCAGTTTGGGGGGAAAAGTGATTTGTTTTTCTCCATAACTAAAGCTGAAAATCCTCCTTACAATATGAAATACAGTTAGAATAAATATTATATAGAATTATAATTCTTCCAATATTTTCTTAATACTCTTACTTCTCTATACAATCTGTTATACGTTATAACATAAGAAACAGCTTCAATCTCACGTTCATTTACCCTCGTATACTTAGTCATGACACATTATTTGTATCTTTATACGATCTTTCTTGCCCATAACCACTCGCAAGTAATTCTTCCCACAGCAGTAAACAATCACCTAGGGACTACTATAAGGGATGAGATTTTTTTTTAATTTAACAATAAATCTATTTTTAACATTCAAGTATATTTTAACACTAACATCCTAAAAGTCTCTTAATTCTGCAAAGTATCTCTTTAAACTTCAAATCTTATTTTGTTTTAAAATGTAAAAAAAAATGATCAAAAAACTAAGTGGTGTCAAACAAAGCGAAAATTAAACGGTTATGGAAAATCGTGTTTTAGTTGTATTTGTATTTGTTCCAACTTTTGCAGGATTTAAAAAAAATCATAAAAGATTAAATGCCTATTTAATTAAATGAGGTGTCCAAATTCTACCTCATCCAAGGTTAGTAGGTCTATATCCCCTACCATACCATTAACTCATTGACACTATCTATTTTGGAGTAGTTGTAATGATGACATGTTGTTCTATATTGATTGCAGTACGCGTACGTGCAGTATTTTCATTGTCTTTATGATAAAGTATTCGCCGGTAATGACAGAGATATCGTATCTCCAAGACACGAATTTTTTAGACTTTCAACTTGTTATCATATTAATTATTAAACTCCATCACAAAAACAAAACACTTCAACTGGGTTTAAAATATATAGTTGTATATATTAAAAAAGTAACACTATTACCCTGTCAACCTTACGATAAGTATTGGAAAAAGGAACCATACAGCCAAAGTCAAATTCTCTTAGTTATTAGAAAGACAAATAATGTCACTTTTTTGTAAAAGTGATTTTCATGTATAATATGAAGGTTGTCCATTTCCAAACAGCATAATCCACTAATTAATTAAATATATTTTGTTTTCTATGGGTATGGAGGTTTTAAATAACTTCTATTCATGCAATAAAATGGAATGGCGCCCTTTATTATCGAGTATTTTTAATGACGCTATGATGTTGAGTATATAATGCTTTAATTGCAAAATTCTCATCGTATTTGTGATAAATCATATTGACGGATGGAGTTTATATCTGATACAATATATCTACTAATTAGATACTAACTGCAACTGAATACTTGAATCCTAGTCCAAAGTATAATAACGGTTATTTGTTACGTTTCCTATCACCCATTAAACAAGTTCATAACAAACAAAACAACTATATAGCTTCGTAACGGAATGACATACGAATGACATTTGTATATCGCCATCACAAACAAATAACCAACACTTGAATCAGTTCCAGCTTTAAACAAAAAACTCTGCTCGAAAGAATCGGGTATATATATTAAGTTTCAATAGGCCTATACGGAGATTGAAAGGGGGAATTTATACAGTCATGATAGTTACATTTTGCAGGCTTACCCAGACGTTGAGTGCCCAAACGGATTGGCTTAATTTAGGAATGATTATAAAGGACAAATATTTATGATAGTTAGTGTTATTTAATGGAAACCTTTAGCCTGGTCAAAAAACAAAATGACGGCAGCTTTATTTCAATTAAGCGTCCGGACACTCGACCTCAAACCTCATACGTGACACTCTATTCTGCTACATACTCCTAGAATAGCACCAGCCCCCCCCCCCCCCTTCCCGGCTGATATCAACTCAAGCATTCTTGTTTATGATAGTTAGCCTCTCCATTTATCTTGATTATCTTACTTGCCTCAATAATGTCAAGCTTTATGTGTGTGTACTTAATTTGCCACTCTTTATGTAAATCCATTATATTATATATTATTATTGTTATTTGAATGTTTTATATTGTATTTATCAATACATGCAGAAACATATGCTAAAAAAGGACTATCGCATCTATATAACTGACTACTCCGGCGATGGGACAGGCTATCACCGAGGCGATGATAGTTTGTCGACCTACCCGAGATCATGAGGTGGTTATTTGCTTTTTATCCAATATCAACTATACATTTAGTTTAAGATACAAACCCGTATGTTTGGGTTCAAGGCAAGTTTGTATAATTAATCTTAAAATTAAAAAAAATAAAATATAACTAAGATATAAACAATGTGATATTAAATATGATGTCAATCATAGCGAAGTAATAGGAGAACATATACCATTAACAACAAATTACGTGTAAGATTACCTACCAGTTATTATTTATTTGTTTGGTTCTCATATTTTCTTTTCTGTCCTTGAATTATCTTCCAAACGTTTACATGAACCTATCCCCCTCCTATTGTCCCTCCTTTCCCTTTCTGATCGAAACAAACGTTGTCAAGTAATCTTATCCAACACAAAGGTAATATTTGAATTCCAGGACATTAATGTAGATATTGAGAGAAAGATAGAGAAGGTAACAGTGAGAATGGGAATAAATAAGAGAGAGGGAGTGATAGAGAGAGAGAGAGAGAGAAAGAAAAAAGGAAGATAATGTTTATCGTTGCTGACATTAGCAGTGTGTTGTATGAAAAGAGAGAATTCCACTGGAAACAAAATAAATGATTTTAAAGCAGTTTATACAAATCTGTATCGATATTTTTTGTTAAGATGATGTGCTTTACTTGCCCATGTATTACATGTAGCCCTACCATGGTAAGTCACTGACATTATTAACGACGCAAACAAAATAAGAAAAAAACAATATTAGTACAACAAAATGATTAAGATAATATCAATTAATTGTGCCACAAGGGCATTGGCGCCGTCTATGCTGAAGTACTTTTAATGACGACACGTTGTTCAACAAAGTGTGTATCGTAGACATTGTGTTTATTGTTATCATGATAAGATAAATTTCGTTGGAGTTTATATCAATATAATTATCTTTAAGATACGAATTGTTGAACTTTGAAACCTTTTTAATCTCCGGTTAACCACCTCCATTATGAAAACAAAGCACTTGAATCACATTACAAATATACAAACTTATCTTTAAAAAAAGTAACAGCAGTCCAACTCTTGTAATAAGATTAACTGTATTATAACACACAAATAAGAAATACATAGTGGCGAAATTCTGAAATAAATCGGAAAATGTTATGAATGTTTGAGATATGAGATCACTAAGTCTATGCGAATCTCGAATTGGCAGTTTTGTCAGTAGGTGGTGACGCAGTTGGTGATAACTCTCCTGTTTGTTACATACAAAAACATCTTTATTTTTTTCCTGCAGATTGTCCCCGTTCTTGGGGCATTACGTGCAATATTGTGTGATGAACAAATGATTATAAGCCCTCTAAATAAAAAAAAAGGGCATCCCAAGTCAAATATTTTTCGAAATAATGATTCTTCCCAGTCTACAACTTTCCAAAAATTATAACTGTCTCATTTTTGTCAGATTCATTCAGTCTTTCACCGGTCAACTTCTTTGATTTTTCTGCTTTCCTCTAGGGTAGATTGCTTTCGGGTTTGGATTTTTCTTTATTGATTGCCATAAAAGCTTCATAGACGGACGATATATGAGCGAAACTAAAATAATTATGATATTGCACATTCAAAATGTCACTCTCTCGTAGTGAATTGTATTAAAAGTAAAAAATCGACAAGATTATAAATTACCATGTCACTATCGGTATGATATTCATTGAAATAAAATTATACAGAGTTTAAAAGAAGAATTTTACAATGAAGTCTATACACCCAGAAAAGCAACCTGTATCATATCTTAAAGACAAGTCATGTTAGTATTTCATAAAATGACTTTCATAATTATTATAACGAATTACCACTTCCATAAAGTACTAAACACCATTAAAGCCAATAAAGCTGATTAAAAAAAATAGCAAGAACCGAACTTATGCAAGATGTTGTAAAAACTTAAATCTGTCAAAAATGTGTAATTTTCGTTATTACATGAAATTTGTTACATACGTCTGCATTAAGTGCCTCATTACGTTATATTTCATTAACCTGTCACGAATAATTATATTTCAATATTCAGAATGCAAAAAAAACACACAACTGTTTTTGCGTAGGGCAAGCCGTGTTTTTTTAATTAAACTCGGTACATCTGATATATGTGATTAGCAATATGCAATTCGGATCCTAGGTATTGTTATACACATGTTACAGGTAAATGTAATAACTCATCGCTAGCTAAAGGTGTATCAATTTGTTTTTTAATTTTTTTTTAAACATGGCTTATTACAAAGACGAATTGCTTCAACATTGACTTATGATCCACATATATACACACCAACAACCACACCCAAACCAATCACACCTGTACCCACACGCATTCATAACCCCCGCACAAACAAACGAATATAAAAATCTAAATATGAAGTGTAAATGAAGTATAAATGAAATAATAATTCGTCTTTGGTATGACAGCTGTGCTAGAAAACTGCAACATATTTGTAAGGGTTATCATAACTACTGAATGTATTAGTGTATCAAGATAATTCCATTTCTGCAAATGATTATGGCACTGTTTGTACTATGTGATTTGCGCCATCTATTTTAACAAAATGACAACGTTGGTTATCACGATGGCCTACGTGCATGACCTGCAGTTTTTCTTGAAGGTTTTTGATAAAGAATGTTTGTTCAATCGGTCTATTTATGGTAATATCAGCTATCATGTCGTTAAATATTTTAAGATTACTTACAACCTGCAATAGTTAAGTACTTACTGATACAGATTTGGAGTCTTTTAATTTCCTTTTGTTTCGTCAAAGTTTAATGACTTCATCTATCTCAAGATAATTAGTGTGATTATCACCAATATAATACATGCAAACAAGCACTCATACATTATTAACCTACATTTTCCAATCGAACAGATGATAGTTCGGCCTTTGGAACTGTTAGCATCTAAATGCTAACAATCTAAATATAATTATCTTTAAGATACGAATTGTTAAACTTTGAAACCTTTTTCATATCCAGTAACAGATATGTAACAGCAGTCCAACTCTTGTAATAAGAACATGTGTATTATAACACATACGTATAAGAAATACATAGTAGAGAAAGTCTCAAATAAATACATTTTTCCTGCAAATCGTCTCTGTTCTTGGGGCATTACATGCAATATATTGTGATGAAGCCCTCTAAATAAAAAAGGGCATCCCAAGTCGAACATTATAGAAATAACGATTCCTCCCAGTTTACAATTTTCCAAAAATTATAACTGTCTCATTTTTGTCAGATTCATTCAGTCTTTCACCGGTCAACTTCTTTTTTTTTCTGCTTTCCTCTGAGGTAGATTGCTTTCGGGTTTGGATTTTCCTTTATTGATTGCCATAAAAGGTTCATAGACGGACGATATATGAGTGAAACCCAAATAATGTTGATATTGCACTGTCAAATGATGTCACTCTCTCGGAGTGAATTGTATTAAAAGTAAAAGTTCAACAAGATTATAAATTACCATATCACTATAGGTATGATATCCAATGTAACATACAGTTTAAAAGAAGAATTTTACAATAAAGTCTATACACCCATAACAGCAACCTCTATCATATCCTAAATACAAGTCATGTTAGTATTTCATAAAATGACTTTCAAAATTATTATGACGAATTACCACTTCCATAAAGTATAAAACACCATTAAAGCCAATCAAGTTGATTTTTTAATAACAAATAGCAAGAGCAGGGCTTTTGCAAGATGTTGTAAAAACCTAAATCTGTCAAAAATATGTCATGTTCGTTATTACATGAAATTGTATACATACGTCTGCATTAAGTGCCTGAATCTACCATCATTTTGTTTTTAATGCAAGTTATGAGCGATACATTAATCAGCTCCTGTTTGCATATTGTAATAAAACAATGAATAGATGAATATACTACATCATGGGAAAAGAACACAAAACACAGTGCAATCAAGTAAAAGGTGTATAGATTTATGTCTTGAAAAATTATTTACAAATATCACATCCACCTTTGTATGACTCTCTGACATTTTAAGACAAGTTATGTAATTTTTTCGCAAAGTGAATTTCATTATAAAGAATGTCCGTATAAAGCCTGGACCCCATTTTATGCAATATGAAAACAAATGTCGTTACAGTTTTAAGACAGTTGAGCCGTAAAGGTATTGGCACCACCTATTTTTAAGCATTCGTTTGTACATTGTTCAATATTGCGTGCATTACTTTAAGCGTTTTGTTTTTATGATGAATTGTATTTGAAGTTGGAGTTTATTCATGATACCTTATCTGCTATATGTATTAATTGTCGGCCTTTGAAACATATTTCATATTGAAAATAATATCGCTAGTGATATTCGTTTGTCTCGCAATGTGGTCAATAAGGAATCTAAAAGATCACGACGTTTCGTATGCTACTGCAATACTTCGTCAGGTGATAAAAACTGTTGTAAGCAAGGGTCTTTTATACTTTACGGGAGGACCGTAAAGCGGTCTAAAATTCGATCGATAATTGGAACAATAACGCCCAATGCCTATTGGTCGACGCACACGGTGATCGACCAATCACCAAGGCCGCTGGTTCGGCCGCTGGTTCGGCTGATGCACCAGGCCTATTGGCCGACGCATACGGTACTCGACCAATCAACGGGCCGCTGGCTCGGGCCGTCTGCTGAATGGAATCGACCGTTGTTGGCTGGCAGGACGGCGAGTGTCATGGCGGCGTATCGTCCGCATCCAAAATTCGGGGATATCTATTAAAAAAAAAGTAACACTATTACCCTGTCAACCTTACGATAAGTATTGGAAAAAGGAACCATACAACCAAAGTCAAATTATCTTAGATATTAGAAAAAACAATAATGTTCCTTTTTCGTAAAAGTGATTTTCAGGTATACTATGAAGGTTGTCCCATTCCAAACAGCATAATCCACTAATTAATGAAATATATTTTTCTATTAGGTATGGAGGTTTTAAATAACCTCTATATATGCAATATAAAGGAATGGCGCAACCTATTACCGAGTATTTTTAATGACGCCATACTGTTGAATATATCCGTGTATTACTTGCAGGATTCTCATCGTATTTTTGATGAATCATATTTATACAATGCGTCCCAGAAAAAACGAATCCGAGAAGTATCGATGTTTTTATCATAAATTATTCACAACCATAATTAATGAATGATACATATTTGGAAAGTTTAGAGTCTCTTCTTTTAGTTGATGCTACTCACGTAATGCATGTTTCACGCATGAGTGATTAAAAGCAATTTGAAGGAAGGAAACCAAAAAGTTATTTGGCGGGCGGTATCTGAATTTAAAAGAAAAATTCATATTCTAGAAATTTTATTTTCTGCTCTTTCATATGATACCTCAATCAAGAGAAATGAGCCAGGAATATCAAAGTTCTGTTTGTTTAAAGTCGCCTTTACATTTTCATAATGTTAACAAACGAATTCGTTTTCACTGGGTGCCTGCCGTAGCAAAAAGCAGATTTGACAAAAGACTTAACTTAACGTTTCGTTGACAATCAGCCATGCATGAAGACTCTCGACTACGGCTGATTGTCAACGAAACGGAGTTAAGTCTTTTGTTAATTTCGTTTATTGATACGGCAGGCAACCAGTGAAAATGAATTCGTTTAATAAAATTATGGAAATGCAAGCACTACTTGAAACAAACAGAACTTTGTCATTCCTCGCTCATTTTTCCTGATTGAGGTGTCATATGAAAGGGCAGAAACTAAACTTTCTAGAAATGTAATTTTTTTTTCGAAATTCAGATACCGCCCGCCAAATGTATTTTTGGTTTCCTTCATTCAAATTGCTTTTAATCACTCATGCGTGAAATATGCATTATTTGAGTAGCATCACATGAAAGAGGAGACTCTAAGCTTTCCAACTATGTATCATTCATTAATTATAGTTGTGATTAAGTTATGATAGAACATCGATACTTCTCGGTTTCGTTTTTTCTGGGACGCACTGTAGATTTAGATTATATCTGATACTATATGTTTAAGGTACTAACTACCGGCCTTTAAAACTGATGTCGTCTTTATTACAAATCATCATTAGGCTTCCGTTAATGCTAACTAAATACTTGAATAAAAGTTCAAAGTATAATAACGGTTAACTGTTTTCTATCAACCATGCATCATATAACAAAATTAAAACAAATCCGGTACCTTCGTTACGAAATTACATACAAATGAAATTATTATATCGCCATCACGAAAAAACAAACACTTGAATCAGGTCCAGCTTATCTATTTTAACTCTACTCGTAAGAAGTGGGTCTATAAATTGAGTTTCAATAGGCCTACACGGAGAGTGAAGGAGGAAATATACATATTTATGGTCTAAAACATGTACAGCGAAAAAAAAAACCTATGACTATGAAGAAAAGTTTAATATACATTTTCAAAAATAAATGTTTTGAATTACATACCTTTAATTAGAAATGTAGCCATCTGATTGATCGAAATTGGAGTCGTGATTTTAGCCATGCCGCCTAACGGTCGATATATATTTTGTTAACGCTCCGGGTAGTGGGGCCAGGCGCGTACGCAAGGGGGAGGGGGGGGGGGGGGGTGGGGGTTAGGGGGGTTAACCCCCCCCCTTTGGTAATTTTTTGTGTGTAAACCCCCCAAAAAAAAACCTAAAACCCCCCCTTTTGTTTTGTTTTGTTTTTTGTTTTTTTAAATTATTTATTAAAAAAAAAAAAAAAAAAAAAAGTTAT
This sequence comes from Strongylocentrotus droebachiensis, assembly GCA_035222895.1. Taxonomy (NCBI): domain Eukaryota; kingdom Metazoa; phylum Echinodermata; class Echinoidea; order Camarodonta; family Strongylocentrotidae; genus Strongylocentrotus; species Strongylocentrotus droebachiensis. The sequence continues at coordinate 21,507 of JAVYIG010009505.1, forward strand.
TCCCATGGACGACCTAAAAAAGGTGACCTTACCCCCCCCCCCCCCAACGGGTCAAAATGGCAAATTTCCAAATTTCGAGCCAAAAAAAAAAAAAAAAATGTGTCCTCTTACCCCCCACCCCCCCCCCCCCCCCCGCTTATTCAGCGGTCGGCTGAGTCGATGCGATTTTTTTGGGACCCCCCCCCAAAAAAAAATGTGTCCTCTTACCCCCCCCCCCCCCCCCCCCCCCCCCCGGCTGGCTGAGTCGTTGCGAAATTTTCGGACCGATTTATAAATGTTAAAACCCTCCCCTTGAAAAAATCCTGCGTACGCGCCTGAGTGGGGCGCATCGAAAATTCTGCTGAAATCCCCATTTCTTTCGCGAGCGCGGATACAATACAGTGCAGTGTGTGTACGATTCCCAAATGATTGTAACATTCAGTCATCTTTTCAGCGAAGATTAACAGACAGTGTCTCCGATTTTCTGTGGTTTTTTAAGCAATCTTTACTCAAGAAAAGGATAAGGTAAGAATTATTGATATATTTTTGTGTGATTTCGGTATATAACAGATAGGGTAGGTGCAGGTAATTGGAGACCATCGAGCTTGAACCCATCACTGTCTGTCCGTGTTGGCTTCAATATTGCTATAGCGCCATTTGTCGCCTTTAACAACACTACTGCATATATCAAATTCATTTTGAAGACTAGAATGTGCTCTTTCTCCGAGAAAATTGGCAAAATTGAACAAGGTAACCAATTTTGATGGTAACATTTTGCTCTGATAAAAAAAAAAAAATATATTTTTCACTGAATGTTGTGGTGTATGCAGATATTTAGGAGTGGCTTTTAAAAAGTAGTTTTAAAATGAAGTTTATGAAGTGTCCCAACCATCACAGAAAGCTTATGGCCATGTTATGTTATGAATGGGTGTTGCACAGCACATTATGAATGATATCTGATCAGAAATGTGTGCAGACAATGGGAGACACCAGGTCCTAGATTTATTGTTATTATTAATATTATTCATTTATTGGTATATAATTATAGACCAGCAGCACAAGGCTGAACGGGTCAATTTACAAAGGTACAGTGATGTAAATTATATACATGTACAATAGTATTACGAAACAAAGTAAATAGATCTGTAACATAATGACAATACATCAGAATTATATTGCGTTCGCTTATGAACATTACGTGAAAGGATGTACTAGCAGAAGATATACAAGAGCAGGAGAAGGTATATGGCTCATGAAAGTGAGAGTGATGAAGCGAATGGAGTAGAGAGAGAGAGAGAGGGGATGGGAGAAAAGGGGAGGTACAAAGAGAGAAAGGAAGAGAGAGAGAGAGAGAGATAGAGAGAGCAGGGAATGGAATGATCATAATTAAATAAACATATTATTCCTAATTACATGTAATACATTAATGAAAATTAAGAGAGTCAGATTTCGGCGAGACAACAATAATCACCAAAAAAGTACATGCTAGAAGAGAGAAAAGGGACGGTAAAAAGAAAAAAAGGAGAGAAGTTATTATTATTTTGGGCCACATTGTTTTAAAATCGTTTCAAAATTACAGTAAGTTCATTGGCTGCATATACCTCTTTTAAAAAGTGTTTGAACTAACCATTACAATCCCATTTTCATTCAAATTGTATTTAAAATGTCTTGATTTGTAACTGTCCCTTATTTCCTTAACATGTAGGTCATGAGAGACCTGTGGTGGTGACGTCATTAATCATTGTAATCTTATAAATCAGTTGCATCATGCCTACAATTTGTTTACCAAACAAAGAGAAGAAGTTACTGAAGAGAATACAAAACTTTCTTTATGTGTAACATTTTTTTTCATGTTTATGTAAATTATGTAAATGTGCTTAAGGGTCTCAAATTCCCTGCACCTACCCTATATCGACTGCTTTAATATTCGGCGCGCCTCGGGGTCACGGCCAGATGCAACGTCCCCTTGCTTTTAAAAAACAGCTAAGCCTCTCATAGCAGTACATTTATCTATAAAAAGCCATAAATAAATAATAAATTCATGATAATGTTCAAAATTGTCAGTTGTACTTAAGCGAATTGGCCTCATCCCTGCTAACCTATATGTAATGTGTATACATTGCTTTTTTTACGATAATCACAGTCATGATAATTACATTTTACCGGCTTACCCAGACGTTGAGTGCCCGAACGGGTTGACCTATGTTAGAAATCATTATAAAGGACAAATAGCTATGATAGTTAATGCTGATTAATGGAAACCTTTTGCGTAATCCAAAAACAAAAATTACGGCCGCTTTATTTATATTAAGCGTCCGGACACTCGATCTCCATCCCCATACGTATCAAAGACTATCAAATACATCTTAATAAACTTCCCGGCGATGGGACAAGCTATTTATAGTTCGTCGACCTGTCGGAGTAAATGAGGTGATTATTATTTTGCTTTATATCCAATATCAACAATACATTTAACTCAAATAAAGTAGACCAAGGTACAAACCAACAAGTTTGGGTTCAAAGCATGTTTGTACAATTAATCCGAAATTAAGTTCGAACAGATTATGAATTATCGTGTCACAATCGGTATGATATTCAATGACATACATATAGTTTTAACTCTTTGTTTGCTTTGTTCGCCGATTTGCACGGACGTAGGCGTGCCAACTTCGCATTTTTGCACAGATGTATACGAGTCAATTAGACATTCATAATACCGCTCGCAGTGTGTAGCCACGCGTTGCGTTTACTATTGTTTACATTGTATACATCGCACACTTTCCGGTAAACTGTTTTTCTTCATAGTGTTACATTCGAAATTACCGTGTATTTAGCGGTTTTCTTTGGATTTTTTTTACTGATGTTACGATGGCACCTGCTGGAAAACGTCAACGTGTGTTTAGTGTAGAGGAGGCTCGAGATCTTGTTACTATGGAAGCATGGAGCATGGACTCTGATTCCGACGAATCGAGCAGTGACGAAGACTCTAGTGATAAAAGTGTTCCCTGAGAGTAGACTGATAGAATAAGAATGAATAAAAATTAATGAAAGAGCTAGAGATGACAGCAAGAAAGAGAGTAGACTGATAGAATAAGAATGAATAAAAAAAATGAAAGAAGGAGATAGAGATGACAGCAAGAAAAAGAGTAGACAGTGATAGAATAAGAATGAATAAAAATAATGAAAGAAAGAGATAGAGATGACAGCAAGAAAGAGAGTAGACTGATAGAATAAGAATGAATAAAAATTAATGAAAGAGCTAGAGATGACAGCAAGAAAGAGAGTAGACAGTGATAGAATAAGAATGAATAAAACTAATGAAAGAAAGATGTATCCTGTCTTGCCGTCATCTTTATATCTTTCTTTTATTATCTTTATTCATTCTTATGCTATCAGTGTTTACTCTCTTTCTTTCCGTCATCTCTATCTTATTATTATTATCATTTTCCTATCTATATGTACCCTATGTCTTGCCGTCATCTGTATATCTTTTTCTTATTATCTTTATTCATTATTATGCTATGAGTGTAATACTCTCTTTCTTGCCGTCATCTCTATCTCATTATTATTATCATTTTCCTATCTATATGTACCCTATGTCTTGCCGTCATCTCTATATCTTTCTCTTATTATCTTTATTCATTCTTATGCTATCAGTGTTTACTCTCTTTCTTTCCGTCATCTCTATCTTATTATTATTATCATTTTCCTATCTATAATTATGTACCCTATGTCTTGCCGTCATCTCTATATCTTTCTCTTATTATCTTTATTCATTCTTATGCTATCAGTGTTTACTCTCTTTCTTGCCGTCATCTCTATCTTATTATTATTATCATTTTCCTATCTATATGTACCCTATGTCTTGCCGTCATCTGTATATCTTTCTCTTATTATCTTTATTCATTCTTATGCTATCAGTGTTTACTCTCTTTCTTGCCGTCATCTCTATCTTATTATTATTATTATTTTCCTATCAATATGTATCCTATGTCTTGCCGTCATCTCTATATATTTCTCTTATTATCTTTATTCATTCTTGTGCTATCAGTGTTTACTCTCTTTCTTTCCGTCATCTCTATCTTTTTATTATTATCATTTTCCTATCTATATGTACCCTATGTCTTGCCGTCATCTCTATATCTTTCTCTTATTATCTTTATTCATTCTTATGCTATCAGTGTTTACTCTCTTTCTTTCCGTCATCTCTATCTTATTATTATTATCATTTTCCTATCTATATGTACCCTATGTCTTGCCGTCATCTCTATATCTTTCTCTTATTATCTTTATTCATTCTTATGCTATCAGTGTTTACTCTCTTTCTTTCCGTCATCTCTATCTCATTATTATTGTTATTTTCGTATCAATATGTATCCTGTCTTGCCGTCATCTTTATCTCTTTCTCTTATAATCTTTATTCACAGTAAAGTCCTTTCATTTCATATCACTATTTCTCTCTCATAATGTCTCTCACGTCCGTTCTCCATATTTTATTCATTGCATACTCCACTCGTCAATCATTTCTGATAATAAGCTCTCTCACAATAAAGTAAATGGAAAACAATGCAATATAGTTTATATTTTAAGATTGATTCATTCTTTCTTTGTATATCTATGGCTGTGATAAATGTACTTGAAATCAATTTTATTGAGGGGTAAAGAAGGTGAGAGAACAGATGCGGTGAACATTCATAATGAGACATTTCAATAAGATGCTGATTATGTCATGTATATCACATATAATATATTATGCCTATACCATTTTTACATGCTCATACCAGTGGGCAAAATCAATAACATTCTCTTATTTCTTATTGACTTATCATGGCACAACAAAGAAAAACATCCCCACGACGTCCCTTTTCATGCCCCGCTAAACCGGACATTGACAATAACCTGGGGTAATAGGGATTTCAATGGGCAGATTAGCCCATTGTCAAGGGTGGCTGAGCGGGGTACTTTCAAGTCTCTCCCTATTGAACTTCTTTTCTTCAACAACCTAAATACTAACCTTCTGAATTGTTAGAATACTTGAGCAAGGTATGTAAAGAAAGGTAAGAAGTCCACCTTTCTAATAGATTCGATTTGAAGATGTCTTATCATTGCTAAATAAGAAATTCTAGAGGGATAAAAAACTGCCGTAAATAAGAAAAATTAAACATTATATAATTATGATTATTATAAAAATGATAATTCAAAATATAACAAATGACGGTTCATCGAAAAGCACGTTTTCCGGTCTACAACTTTGCTGCACAATATTTTTCATCATGATCATCCAGTGAAGAGTTATAGCCTCTTGATTCAGCAGAGTCAATAAAGATTCCCTCGAAATGTGTGACCCTAAAAGAATGTGGCACAGGGGGGTTTTTTAAGTGGCGCATAAAGAGTTAACGGAGAAATGAACAATAAGTCTATACATCCAAAGTAGGAGCCTCTACCATATCGTAAAGGCAAGTCGTGTCAGTATTCCCTAAAATGACTTTCATTATTATTATGACGAATCACCACTTCTATGCGGTATACAATATTAATGCCCATATACCTGATTTATAATACACAAATAACAACAATATATTTTTTTGCAACATGTGGTAAAAACCTGCAAGAAATATGTCATTTTCGTGATATAATCAAATTTAAAACACACGTCTTTATTAAGTGCCTCACTTTCTTGTATTCACCTGTAACGAATAAATGTATTTCAATAGTCAGAGTGCAAACTAAATAATAGTAGGGCAAATAACAATAATTAGCAGTATGCAATTCTCATTCTAACTATCAAAATACAAATGTTACAGGTGATTGTAATAGATCATCGGTAGGTAAATGGTTATTACATAGACGGAATGCATCGACATTGACTAATCATCCACATCTATTCACACCCACACAAATACCCATCTTCACCCATACCTACCTACATCATTACCCCCGCACAAACACATAATCAAAATATAAAGAGAAAGTGTAGATTAAATAACAATTATTCATAGATATGACCGCCTTGCTTGAAAAATGAAAATGTATTTACGGCTTATCATCATTGTTGATTGTTCAATGTATTTAAATTATTCGATGTGTGTCAATGCCATTGACACTGTGTATAATACGTGTTTGGCGCCTTCTATTGTAATAAAGTGACAATGTTGGTCACCACGATGGCCTACGTGTATGACCTGCAGTTTGTATCATAGGCTTGCGATAATGAATGTTGTTTTAATCGGGCTGTTTATGATAGTATCTGCTATCATGTCGTTCAATAATCTATGATTGCTTTAGCTCCTGCTATATTTCAGTACTTACATACGTTCTTAATATTTTGTTACGCCATCATATGGCTATGCTCATGAATTTCGCAAAATATTGTTTAAAGTAGGTACAATAAACTCTTCAACAATCATGACATTCTGATTAATAAAACGTTTCTTACTATATTTTTTTCTCGTGTCAAACTTTAAACCAAAGGCATAAAATATTGCATATTGTAAATAAAATATCAAAATGGATCCATGCGAATGACATTTTTGATAATAAAAATATTTAAAAGGATGGAGAAAAAGAAATTAAGAAAGAGAGTGAATGGCACGAGAGGGAGAGAAAAGATAGTGAGAAAGAAAGGAAGTATAATATATGGAGAGTAAAGGACAGATAGAGAAAGAGAGAAACAAAGAGACACAGAGAGAGATATGAAGAAAGAGAGAAGGAGATGGGGGAAGGAGCGTTGACAGAGATGTCATAAATATATATACATGTATATGTATATATATTTATGTATTTTGATGACAAATATCCACTAAAAAATAACAAAAACAAATCAGTCGTTTTGCTCAATCGCACAATTCTTAAACCCAGTGTTCAGGCATGAACTTCAGCCCCGTTCACCTATGTATCTTAAATCAGTGACAGTACATTAGCGGGACCAATTGGAAAATAGGCCCTGCATTAAACCATAGTTGTGCGAGCGAGCCAAGCCACCGAGCAATAATTATATTTTTCCTTCACAAGATATCATTTATTAGTTATATCTGATAGTTCCACATTATCAAGCAATCAAGGGGCGGATGGTTGTTTCACTCCGATTAACCTGTTAATTATTAATTTAGGAATATCACGAGATCAAATCTTTGCGTATGCGTAATTATTACTCGAGGAAAAAGAATGACCCTGCTAATTTTAATATTGTTCAAATCTACTTTTGTCTGTTCGGGACAGAAGGCATCCGATTTTCTTCAACAATTTTTCTCACAGAAAAAGAGAAGTAAGTTAATTGTTTCTTTCGTCTTTTTAATTCATTTTAAAAGAAAAAAATGTCAGTTTGTACGAAGTGCTGTGCTTTTTTAAATTGATGGTTGTATATACATAAATCATGGATTACTTTATGTTTTTTTCTTCGAAATCCTTGTGATAGTGTTTATAATTTAAGGACTTTTCATCCGGTCAGCCATGAACAAGGACTTCTCTCTTCCGGGAGGTAGCCCTTTTGCAATATAATTCATTTACTTCATCAACGCATTTGTATTTGTTATGTGTTTCACTGTTTTTTTAAATATATTTGTGCATGTATGTTTTTGGTTATACATACCTTAGGATACCTTGGCCGACCAGACGATACGACCATCAGACCGACAGTATGGTGGTACATCTAACGTCAATGGTGTTTAATTTAACACCGGTCCAACTAAAATAGAGGAACACACCATCGGGCGTTGTTAACTTTGTAATAATCATTAATCCACCTGAACCCTGCAACAATATTTAGGGTTCCCTGACAAGTGTAAACCGGAATTTGTGACATAACCCCCAACAAGCTATGTCATGAATTCCAAGTATAACGTAAAAAGGAAAATACCCAAACATATGTGTAAATTATTCTGCTAAATTAGAAAGGTCTACTTTGAAGTATGTAATATAATGGGGTTGACAAATATTCTTTGATGATTACATTTGTGGACAAGCCAAATGATTGATTACAATATATCTCTGATGTCCACTTAAAACATTGAACTTGTGACGTATTTGCAAATATTTGATCACAGTGACATAACAATATCCGTTATAAAGTTTTCACTTCGCATAAATGTAATATTTTTACCTACATCTTAAAGTTAGACAAATAAAATTAAAGCTTTTTTTTCTTCAATTTCTTGTATTATAATTATAACGGGATATGATGGAGCAAGATGCTCTGCTACAAATGTAACATTGTGAATTTAAATATTTGCACTATTTAACAAAGGTCGTGGTAGTTCAAGGATCTGAAAATTGTTTTGGGGGCCCCTTTACACATGTAACATGGATTGCAAGAGTTCTGCTGCCCAGAAAGTTAACAACGCATACTTTTCTTCAAGCAATTTTACTTGTCTAAATAGGATTAAGGCATTTTTCATGTTAACACAGATTAAAAAAATAATCTTTGGAGCAGTGTTTTGTTTAAAGATACTATGTCCCATTTGCAGGCCAAAAATGAAAAGGTTAAATTCCAACGGCATTTGAAAGATAATACTAATTTAGAACTTCCCTAAAAAAGGGGGTTTGAAAATATCTTTAAGTGGGAAAATAACGACTATTAGTTGTCGAATCGACTTAAGAGCTTTAGAGCCAGTAAGTAATAGTCTGGTTTTCAGACCATTGTACCGAATGGTCGTACGTTTTATGCTGCGCATAGATTCAATCAGTTTAATCTTGGCCATCATAAGAAGTGGGTTATTGATGTAGACAAATGCTCATGTACCCTTTACAGCTCATTGTATGTATGTTATTACCAAAGAAGAAAAAAAGCCAGTCAGTAACTCAATAGTGTCTGACAGTGAAGTCTAGCAAGTAATCGGGTTTTCTCGCATAATTTGAATATTAGGACACTGCAAAAACAAAATACAAAAACAATTATATATGTAGTATTTAACTGATCCATATTCATAATGCTCTTAAATATTTATTATTATTCCATACTATATTTTACTTCTACTTAATAATATGGAATACGCATTTGTCTTATTTTCATAATTATTACACATCCTACATTATGTGTGCATTCTTTTGTTTACTGTTTTAAAGTTTGATTATTTAATATTTAACATAAATACATAATATGTTCTTAACTTATTTATAATCTTGTTAAACTTCTTTTTGTTTTTACTTTACATATATATATATATATATGCAAACAGATTATGATGATCATAACTTATTTCAATTGTTTATCTTTTGGGCCTACCAATATAGTTCTAATTAAGCAAAGTATTTTAAGCTTATTTCCTATATATTATTGTCGTGTTATGGTTGTGAATTTGTCAGTGTTATATTACTTATGTTTGTATGTCATGATTATGTTATTTTTATCGACACGGCCCTGATTGAAACCAGTCTGCGAACTGTTTCGGGCTTTTCCTGTGTATAAATAAAATAAACTCAACTCAAACTTTGCTAACGTTTAAATTCTATACATGGGACATACATGACATATTCATAATTCCTGCAAAGTTCTACAGATTTTGATTTTGGCTGCAACAGGGACATTGTACCTTTAATCCCTGATCTAAAAAAAAAAAAACTTTCACATGTTTTGCATCTACCATTATAGGCCTACATCAAACAATCGTTAACAATCTAATTTTGCATATTTTCTACACGCATTGTATAAACATTTTTATTTTATTTAGTCACAAAAACAACAAAATAAAAAGAATGTTACTATGTCCCATTTGCAGGCCAAAATGAAAAGGTTAAATTCCAACGGCATTTGAAAGATAATACTAATTTAGAACTTCCCTAAAAAAGGGGGTTTGAAAATATCTTTAAGTGGGAAAATAACGACTATTAGTTGTCGAATCGACTTAAGAGCTTTAGAGCCAGTAAGTAATAGTCTGGTTTTCAGACCATTGTACCGAATGGTCGTACGTTTTATGCTGCGCATAGATTCAATCAGTTTAATCTTGGCCATCATAAGAAGTGGGTTATTGATGTAGACAAATGCTCATGTACCCTTTACAGCTCATTGTATGTATGTTATTACCAAAGAAGAAAAAAAGCCAGTCAGTAACTCAATAGTGTCTGACAGTGAAGTCTAGCAAGTAATCGGGTTTTCTCGCATAATTTGAATATTAGGACACTGCAAAAACAAAATACAAAAACAATTATATATGTAGTATTTAACTGATCCATATTCATAATGCTCTTAAATATTTATTATTATTCCATACTATATTTTACTTCTACTTAATAATATGGAATACGCATTTGTCTTATTTTCATAATTATTACACATCCTACATTATGTGTGCATTCTTTTGTTTACTGTTTTAAAGTTTGATTATTTAATATTTAACATAAATACATAATATGTTCTTAACTTATTTATAATCTTGTTAAACTTCTTTTTGTTTTTACTTTACATATATATATATATATATGCAAACAGATTATGATGATCATAACTTATTTCAATTGTTTATCTTTTGGGCCTACCAATATAGTTCTAATTAAGCAAAGTATTTTTAGCTTATTTCCTATATATTATTGTCGTGTTATGGTTGTGAATTTGTCAGTGTTATATTACTTATGTTTGTATGTCATGATTATGTTATTCTTATCGACACGGCCCTGATTGAAACCAGTCTGCGAACTGTTTCGGGCTTTTCCTGTGTATAAATAAAATAAACTCAACTCAAACTTTGCTAACGTTTAAATTCTATACATGGGACATACATGACATATTCATAATTCCTGCAAAGTTCTACAGATTTTGATTTTGGCTGCAACAGGGACATTGTACCTTTAATCCCTGATCTAAAAAAAAACAAACTTTCACATGTTTTGCATCTACCATTATAGGCCTACATCAAACAATTGTTAACAATCTAATTTTGCATATTTTCTACACGCATTGTATAAACATTTTTATTTTATTTAGTCACAAAAACAACAAAATAAAAAGAATGTGATTAACGAAGTCAAAATATTGAAATTTAGCTTGTCTGATCAGACTAAATCCCAACCAATTCGAATGTGTTCATTTGTTTTAAGTGTGAAAGTTCTAAATGAAATTTTCAGTGAAATGGCTTGAGATCTTCACATGGACCCCCCGTGGACCCAGGTCACAGTTTTTAAACTCAGAGTGCCACATTTATTTTAAGAAACAAAAAGTTTTCCAAACATGTACAAACACTAGAAACAAATTAAAACAACATTTTGTTTAAAGAATTAAAAAAATTAGGGATCTGACACGTCCCCCATATTACCTGGAGCCTGTTAGAACTTACAAATGGTGATGAACTCGTGCTGATTTAAATTTATTTTTTGGGGAGGGAGGGGGGGGGAGTTGGTATAAGGTATTGTTAAAAGAAGTGCAGAAGTTGCTTAGTGGTCTTGCTTATTGTGAGCCAAACACATCATGTGTTTTGACCTGCGTGTCAAAGGCACTTTGACTAGCGCCATTCTGGAAAAGGGAGTATATCGCCCCGACGCGTTTCCAACAGTGTGCTCTGTTAACAGGTTCATCCTCAGGATATTAGGGACTTTTAGATTCGCACGAAGATAATGGGGATTGCTACGATCGACGTCCTTTTAATGCATTGCCTTGAATGGACGTCACATGTATCAGTCCACGCAAATCTAAAAGTCCCTATTAAATCGCGGAAACAACCTAGCATAACATTTAACTTTCATTGGCATGTCAGTCAAGAATGACTAGACGAGCTTCAATTCGTGTTGATTCTTTCTTTTGATTATTTGGTAAGAGTGCCTTGGGAATTAAAGTTGGGAAGAAGCAACTATCCCTTGCTAAAATTGGCTTATCTTTTAGATGATTGAGTTTCTTCTGTTTGGAAATTTGATTGATCGTTGGTGGTCGGAATCTCCATCAAGAAAGACTGCATTTATTTATTACATCTTAATCATCTCTTCATCATCTCCATTAGCTTCAGAGAGGTATCGAGTTATCGACTTTTCAAAATGTTCAATCAATCAACGAATAAATGAATTAACACATACACTTTTCTTGAAGTAGATCAAGATTTATTTAAAATTAAGATATTATTATTTTTGCACCTATTTATATATCTTATCTCACAGATATCTCCGTCCAATGGGTTTAATTTGGGGAAAGGTATGTACTCTAACTTTTTTTCTCTCAGCTTTAACAGCTTCTTTTTTCCTTATTTTTAAAGGGAAAATATCTTTTACGTGCAGTTACCACTGAATATAAGTCGCTTATATCGTCCTTAATTTTTTTATGATTGTATTTTTAATGTTATTATTTTGTGGTGGGGGGGGGGGGGGGCAAATATTTAAACAAAATACAATCCATTTATTTTCTCAATGGAATTATGTGTGAACGCGCGTGTTTGTATGTGTTTGTGTGTGTGTGTGTGGGGGGGGGGGGGGGGGTTACACCCACAAATGTAATAACGCCCACAAATGTAATAACGCTCACAAATGTAACAACACTTTACCCACAAATGTAATAACACCCACAAATGTAATAACACTTTACCCACAAATGTAATAATTTCACCCACAAATGTAATAACCACTTTACCCACAAATGTAATAATTTTGAATCACCGATAAATGGCCCTGTTACACCCACAAATGTAATAACGCCCACAAATGTAATAACACTTTACCCACAAATGTAATAACACCCGCAAATGTAATAATGACTTTACCCACAAATGTAATACATTTGAAGGGATATTTTGTCGAATTTGTTCAAACCTCCAGACCCGGTTATTCGAAGAAAAAAAAAAAAAAAAAAAAAAAACTTTAAAACTAAGACCCCACCATCTTCCAAACTAAGACCCGGTAATAAAGCATGGGTTTAGAGCGTAGTTTTTCTTCCAGACCCGGTTATTTCAAAACTTTTTAAAAATCTTCAAAACTAAGACCCCATCATCTTATTCCTGTGGAAGAATGTGTTGTTGTTGTTGTTTTAGTTTATAGGCGTTTTTCATTCAGAAGTGAATATTTACGCCGAACTGTTGTTGTTGTTTTAGTTTATAGGCGTTTTTCATTCAGAAGTGAATATTTACGCCGAACTGTTGTTGTTGTTTTAGTTTATAGGCGTTTTTCATTCAGAAGTGAATATTTACGCCGAACTGTTGTTGTTGTTGTTGTTTTCATTTATAGGCGTTTATCATTCAGAAGTGAATATTTACATGAGTATTGAGCGTAATCTTTCCTCCAGACCCGGTTATTCAAAAATAAAAAAAATAATGAAAAAAAAAAAAAAAAAAAAAAACTTTTAAACTAAGACCCCTTCATCTTCCAAATTAAGACCCGGTAATAAAGCATGGGATGAGAGCGTAGTCTTTACTTCAGACTCGGTTATTTAAAAAGGAAATAGAAATGTAAACAAAACTTCTAAACTAAGACCCACCATCTTAATATTCCTCTTTTTTCATTTAAAAATAAATTACATTATAACATGTGTGGATACAACACGTCACAAATAAATGATTGGTCGGCGGTCACATGAACTGACGAATCAGTCAAAATGGTCCATATATATAAGACACAGAGGAGGGACCGATTCGATGGTTCGTTGACCGTCGACGATTTTTTTTTTGTAATCATGTAAATATTCTAACGCCCACAAATATCCTGGAATTCAATGTTCGTAGAAAAAAAGTAATCGAATAAGTGACCTTAAATGTATTTAAATATTGACGCTGATTGTTTTATGCATGTGATTATGGAATATGTTCACGATATGTAACATATATATATGTACGCTATTAGTGACATTGAAACGTTGGATTGCGATGTTATATTTTCATGAGTGCGTGAATGAATTATCTTTCTTCATGTGATGAACGTATCAATTACTTATACTGAAGACTACCAATTGGTACGCGGTACACGTTGTGAATTCATGAGAACGAAATTTATTCAAAGGCAAATACAAACAAAACACATTTATATTACAGTTTTCCCTACTTCTGAAACACTCAAGCAGCTATATAAACAAGAACAAGTCTGAAATGATAATCGGTTAACATGCAAATAACAACGCATACTTTCATATAACAAATCACTTTATATGACTCTACAACTATGGAAGCACTGAAGAATAATTATCTTTATTATAAGTTCGAATAGAATACAGATCAATTTTAATTCCGTTCTCTTGGGAGCCAAATTATACACATTGACACATTTTAGACAGAAACATTCATATAAAGGAGTAACAGACCCATATCACATATCAAGAGAGATATACACTCACTTGAATTAACAAGTGAACATTTGAAATGCCCACAAAAATACCTTGTTTATTAATGTTATCACGAAAAGTGTACTTAACCTGTCGGTATACAGTGAAAATACACGACAATAAACAGCTCTATGTGTATATGATTAGTGTTCGTATGATTGTGACGTGTTGTATCTACATATGTAATAATGTCATTTATTTTAAATGAACAAAAAAGAGGATTAAGATGGTGGGTCTTAGTTTCGAAGATTTGTTTAAATTTATATTTCTTTTGAAATAACCGGGTCTGGAGGAAAGACTACGCTCTATAACCATGTTCTTCCACAGGAATGAGATGGTGAGGTCTTAGTTTGAAGATTTTTTTTTTAAATACCCGAGTCTGAAGTAAAGACTACGCTCTAAACTCATGCTTAATATTTAAAAAACTTGAATATTAAAAAAAAAAAAAAAAAAAAAAAATCAATATTTAAAAAACTTGAATTCGGCGTAAATATTCATAATTGAATGACACACGCCCTTAAAAATAAACCAACAACAACAACAACGCTTTATTACCGGGTCTTAGTTTGGAAGATAGTGGGGTGTTAGTTTAAAGTTTTTTTTTTTTTTTTTTTTTTTACTTTTGAATAACCGCGTCTGGAGGAAAGACTACGCTCGATTCTCGTGTTATTCCACAGGAAAAGGATTATGGGGTCTTAGTTTTGAAGATTTTTTAAATTTGTGAAATAACCGGGTCTGGAGTAAAGACTGCGCGCTATACCCATGCTTTATTACAGGGTTTTAGTTTTTAACAAATTCGACAAAATATCCCTTCAAATATATTACATTTGTTAATAAAGTCATTATTACATTTGTGGGTGATTAAAAATTATTACATTTGTGGGTGAAATTATTACATTTGTGGGTAAAGTGTTATTACATTTGTGGGTGTTATTACATTTGTGGGTAAAGTGTTATTACATTTGTGGGCGTTATTACATTTGTGGGTGTTATTACATTTGTGGGCGTTATTACATTTGTGGGTGTAACAGGGGGTAGGAAGTGTAACTTACCAAACTCGCGAATGACATGAGCCTATTTTATACAACGAGCCTCCATTTTTATGATGACTATCGTAATCATTAATACTAGTCTCAGTAGTAATAGGTTTTATAATCTCCATTTTCATCATCATCATCCTCGTCATCAATAATATTTATATCAATGATAGTACAAGTATTAGTCATATCGTTGTTCATATTATGAATATTAGTACTGTTAGTATTATTAGTTAAGTGGTATCGTGTGATCAGCATTTACTTATTTAAATGGTAAATGATAATTCCGGATTTAGCATCCGAAACCAATACAGTCACCGTGAAATATTGAAATAGAACGTAGTTACTATTGAAAGAGACGACATTATCTGTCGTACATTGTTGCGACAGTAAGGTACTGACACCTTTGTTCATCTGAGTTATAGCTATGCACAGTATTTAGCTCCAAAGCTCGTCACGTGATATCAATTGCGAGGATCCAAATTGTTATATTTTCCTGGCCGGTTATATTTTACCAGCTGGTGAAATGAATATGTTTTTAATCAATGCATGTCGCCCTCTGGAGGACTGTACGTCACCAATCACACACATTTCACATTACCGAGGGTCATTTTTTAAAAAATATTTTTGTTCATGAATTTGTTTTCCCCTTGAAATTATTTTTTTCCACATTTTCTTTTTTTCTCAAAAAATGTTTTTTGGGGGTATTTTTTTCATATTTTTCCCCAAAACTGTTGTTATAATTTGTTTTTACATTTTTTTCTTTCTTGAATTACCTCGACAGATTTTTTTTTGTTGCATTTCTTGTTCTAAAATTTAAATTGTCCCCGAAAAAAAAAAAAAAAAAAAAATTCGAGCCCCCCAAAAAAATGAACCCCCTGTTGCACCCACAAATGTAATAACGCTCAAAAATGTAATAACACTTTACCCACAAATGTATTAACACCCACAAATGTAATAACACTTTACCCACAAATGTAATAAATTTAAAGTGATATTTGTCGAATTTGTTCAAAACTAAAACCCTGTAATTAAGCATGGGTATAGCTAACTACCACCTAGCTAACTACCCCCCGGACATCTACCCCCAGTCAACTACCCCCTCCTCGGACATCTACCGCCGGACATCTAACCCCATCCAACTACCCCCCCCCCCCCTCCCCCGGACATCTACCCCCAACTACCTTAATTTGCCCGGGGGTAGTTGGATGGGGGTAGATGTCCTAGAGGGTGGATGTCCTAGGGGGTAATTGTCCTGGGGGGTAGTAGTCCTAGAGGGTGGTTATGAGTGGGTAGTTGTCCGGGGGTAGTTGGCAGGGGGGTAGGTGTCCTAGATTCTCGATTAGGAATTATTTCTGACATTTCTTTCGGGGGAGTCCCCTCTCTCGCGGTTGTAGCTCCATGGTTTGAATGAGCAGTGTCAGAACACTAAAGTTACAACAAATCACAGCAATAAAAAAACTGTGACGGAGACGTTCTTAATATTGAGCACTTAAAGGTCTCATAATTAATCTTTGTTTAACCGCCGAAAAAGTATTCAAAAAGCACATAGATGTCGAGTTGAGAATGTTGTTCTTCGTATTAGGGAACAAATATGACTTGTACTTATGGGATTTCTACGAAAAACCATTTCGGCATAGAAGTTAGGTTCATTGTATGATGATTGTCGCAGACAGACTAGTGGCAGACGACGGTGGGACAACAACAACAACAACATAGAGAGAGAGGTGAAGCAAAATAAAGCTACTGGGCATGCGCGAAGTGATAGACTCGCCACTAGTCGCTTACGCTTCACCATCAAATTTAGTCAGCGCTGACAATTTGTCAGAGCTTGTTATAGAGCTTCGTGAAACGGTTTTTAGTCAGCGCTGACAGATTTAGTCAGCGCTGACAGTTGTCCGCCGACTAATATTTATGAAACACACCCCGGGTCTTAGTTTGGAAGATGGTGGGGTCTTAGTTTAATTTATTTTTTATTTTTTTAAATAATTTTGAATAACCGGGTCTGGAGGAAAGACTACGCTCGATTCTCATGTTATTTCACAGGAAAAGGATTATGGGGTCTTTTATAGTTTTGAAGATTTTTATTTTTTTTGAAATAACCGGTTCTGGAGTAAAGACTGTGCGCTATACCCATGCTTTATTACAGTATTTTAGTTTTGAACAAATTCGACAAAATATCCCTTCAAATTTATTACATTTCTGGGTAAAGTCATTAGTACATATTTTGTGGGTGATTCAAAATTATTACATTTGTGGGTAAAGTGGTTATTGCATTTGTGGGCGTTATTACATTTGTGGGTGTAACATCCCCCCCCCCCCAAAAAAAAAAAAAAAAAAAAAAAAAATAAAATAAATAAATAAAATTGAACCAAGGCTATCTAATATACAAGTTATTGACTGGCAGGGGGTATATAACATTCTTTGAACCTGAAGGGAGTTATGCGCAATGAAAATGACAAAATACGGCGCTGTGAATATGGTCTTATATTCCCTGCTTTTTTAACACGTAAAGTCCATAGGCTTGAGATGGTAATATGGTCTTATATTTATTGCAACATTGCAGTCGTGGTTTTAGCCATTCCCGTAAATAAACGAAAAATGCCAAACCTGTGTGATAGTTTTAGAGTCAATCACTAAAATCCAGGCAAAATGTCAGTTACCGGGAAAATAGTTCAATTTTGCTAAATTACCCATTGGTTCACGTGTTAAAATCTGTTTTTAGCGAGCGCGGGTATCATACATACGTGTGCAAATTGTTTGCTAGCTTATTTTTTAAATTTTTAATAAGACGTACGATGCGATGTCGATCGTACTAAATCCGGCCTAGGTTCTACTTATAGTTTCCAAACAAGGCAAAAATGGCTGAAGAAACTCTTTCTAGATTTCAACTTCTTGATGATGATGATCAATTGCAAAAGGGTTCCTCAATTCTAACAATGTCGACATCATAAATGAAGCATGAAGATTTTTCCAATTCGACGAGAGTTTTTAAGTGTTTTTCAGCAATGCTTAGACAACTCTCAAATATACACTCACAAAAAACAACCGTGCAGATAAACTAGAGAAAAGCCAAGGTGGTGTCATTAAAGTTGACTCTTCTTTTCAGTATATAAAAGTAACAATGACTGCTTTAATTTTCGAGACATAGTTGTTTTTATACGCTCAAGGGTATGTTACAATCGAGCTATTGCACGAGGATTAAAGCAATCATTATTACTATATTAATGCCCACTCAGAATTTAATCAACAGTTTAAACTTGAAGTTTTCAGCCATGGACCATGTTGATATATAGGTTACACGATTTATTACTAGATTGAATATTGATTAATTTCTTGACCTTTTTGCTATATTTAAAACAGAGACCGACAGAAGAACAAAACGAAGAAGAAGCGGTAAGAGATTTTGTACATGATAATGATCGGTGAATCAACTGAAACAGATTTTGATATGATTTCGAATCATCACAATGATTCACATTCCAAAGTAGGGGTTTGAACACAATTTTAATTTCCGTGTTACCGCTCCCCTCAGCCAAGTGGCTTCGTAGACCTACCGGCAGTCTTCCATCTCCCCAATTTCTCTGGTGCGCAATTAAAGAATGCGACTAAAACCCCGTTGTAACCGAAAAATATAGTCGCGGTGTTATCCGGACTTTGTCAGGATGACATTCTATCCCGTTCAAGTTAAGACGCGTCAATCTGGGTAACGTCCGGGCAATATCGAGGTGACATCGAGGTGAGTTTCACCCTAGTCGGGCCAGATAAACGGCTTATTAAGACGCGCGCGGAACTCTACCCGGGTAGAATGATGCAGGGCCGCGAAAAAATGTATACATTTACATAGCGCGCGCCAGCTGATTACGTGAAGCAACCGTTTAAAAAAAACATAATTTTGTATTGTGTCAATTGTGATTTCATGATATGAAGATTTCGCAAATCAGAACCACTCACAAAATTCATGAACATTTTGTGCATGTCAAGTTTTTGGTATGCAAAGTACTGCATTATTCAATGCTTCCGCAGCAAGTGCATGAATTTTCTCCCTGTGATCCTTATTCCACTTCACAATGTTAGCCCAAGTTGCCCAGTTCCCCCTTCTCCGATATTAGTGTGATTTCGTTTTGGGCGATGGTAACAAAAAAGCGACTGTATCGCCGGGCGTGCGAAATGTCCGTTTTGCGAATTATGTCTAGGTCACATTTGCTCTACGGCTAGGATACGGCGGCCGTACGCCCCCGAAATCGAGAGATACTTGCCGTGGTCGCAGATAATGTGCGGTGGCCTCAGGGTCACCCTAGGGCGTATCCCTATTTGTACAGGATGTACGGGTTGCCATGGGATTATAACGCGGATTTATAACTGTTTTCATTTCTAGTTTCACCGTAGTGATTATATACGCCATAGCCATGCCGTAGAGCGGTTCCACGGCGAACGTACATCGGGCGTACGGTAGCCTTGTGTTTCATAAACATTTGATGATAAAGAGTTGAAATATAAAACGGAAGACTGAAAAGACCTTTGATAAGTAACATAAGTATATCATCTATAAATGCGTGCGAGCGAGCTTAAAGTTGATACTCTAAGACAATCCCAAATACTGAGATAATTACATAAATAGAAAGCTTTTAACCGCCATAATAACACTAAATGGTGTCCACCCGACAAAACAAGTTTAGAATAATGAATTTATTCGAGTAAACTCTACCAACATATCTAAGTCTGAAACCCGGAAGTGCACGTAGAGTCGGGCCTCTATCCGTGACGTCACGAACGGGACTCATGGGCTCAGTGAGAGTGAATGGCAGTGATATCCCTACGTAAATGCTATCCTGTCAGAGCTTAGATTTGTTGTTGTTAAGGAGTATATTTCATGGTTTTTTCTGTTTTCATTTGAATGAAGAATAACGAAGCAACATTTTCCAGTCGCTGATTTCTTTTTATATCCTCATATTCACCTATTTGGTAGAGATTTAAGACGAGTTTACTGCTTAGGAATTAAAGTTAAATCGTGCACGTATGAATAGGCGGATGCATTATATTGTCATCAGATGAGGTACAGGAGCAGTTTTGTAAAAGGAATAGGTCTAGAACTATGATAGTACTTATCATAGATGTGTTTGACTGCCTCAAAAAAGGATACAGTACCAGTTAAACATTATTATGTTGTAAAATATCAAACTTGAACGAGATCATGCAAGCGCGCTTCCTCTATGATATTTTGGCGAGTGCGGCTCTTGCATGAACGTTCGTGAAGCGAGCAGAATCGGGAGGTAAGACCAAGCCGCTGCTCTAGGCGCTGCTTGCTTGTGATGGAACGTACGTGCGCTAGTTATATGTTTATCGGCAATTGCAAGAGAATGAAAGCGACGTTGCCAGCTAAGAAAAACAACTAACAAAGACTTGCTCCTGACTACCGGTGTCAGAATTGGTAGATGATGGATCTTCAGGGCCAAGGAAGGCGAAAAACATGGTGAAAAGGAAGAAGAAACCATCGGGAGATCGTTGTAGTGTATGGTAATGAACTGTGCACAGCTACTGTTCACTCCGTGCCTGGGCCGATTTCAACACCAAAACAAAAATTACATGGTGAAAATATCGACTAATAGCACATCGTTGGCATGTATATGTCATAATTTTAAAAAGGGGAATTGGTATTAATACTATGAAGTACTAGGGGAAGGTAAAGAATTGTACATAGAATTATGATTTATTAGACTTTTCAGCCTTTGAAACAAAAATATGCAGAAAATCGTATCACTCTGCACACGTTTGCTATGGAACATCCGGGTACGTGAATATACTCTTTCCCGGACGTGAGGTCATAAATAGTAGACCAGCGCCGTGACTGATTTTCTATGCAAAGAGAGGCGGATATTTTCGACATTTCAATTGAGGATTTCGAGTAGACAGAATTTTTTTGTGATATACTGAGTAATTGAAAAACTTAAAAATAACATATACTTGCCATAGGTAACAAATTAAGGGACATTTATTTGCTTAGAGTATCAACTTTAAGGGAAATTGCTCTTACTCGCATCATATTAGGGAGGCGTTTAATAATGAGAGGAAAAGGGACACTTATCAGAAAAGAAAAGGAGCAGGTGTCAAAGTAAAAAGAGAAATTATCAGAGGTGAAAATGAGGCACCTCTTACACCTATACAAAGAGGCACTCACCAGGGATGGAAAAAGTCAGTCATGAAAATAGGAAATGGTCATTTGTCGACGGTAAAGGGGCCCCTATCAGATGTTGATAGGTGCATTTATAAGAGGCGTACAGGGCGTTTGTGAAAAGGGGATAGGTCCCGTATTAGAAAGGAAAAGGGGCGTGTATCATTGTTGAAATATAAATCATGAGAGGTGAACAGAATCACTTATCGTACCTGAAATTTGGCTACGACCAGTTATGAAAAGGGGCACTTATATGAAGGAAAATGTGCATTTGTTTAAAGAAAAATGTAAAGGGGCATTTAATTGGAGGTGAAGGGGCAACTTATCTGAAGTGAAAAGGAGTAACTTCTCGTACCTTAAAAAGGGTCATTCACCAGAGATGAAAAGGGGCATTTATGAGAAGGGGAAGGGGCTCTTTTACTAATGGGGGCATTTTTTCATTAGGAAACGGGGCGCTTATTAGAAAGGTAAGGGGGTACATGCGAAAATATAAGGTGCGCTTATCCGAGTTAGAATGAGGGTAGTCATTAAAAGGGGAAGTTGCCCTTCTTACAAAGGAAAAGGGGCACTTGTGACAGTAAAAGAGGCATCTCGCAGATTTAAATAGGGCAAATATCAAAGGTGAAGGGGGCACTTATCAAAAGTGAAAAGGGGCACTTTTCGTATCTGGAAAGGGGCACATACTATAGAGATTAAAAAGGGCACTTATGAGAATGGAAAATGGACACCTTTGCAAAGGAAAATAGGAACTTGTCGAATGAATAGGGGCACGTGTGAGACTAAAAGGGCACTTATCAGAGGTGAAAAGGGGTAGGGGCACTTTTACTTATTAATAATAATAATAATAATACATAACATTTATTAGGCGCTTAATACTGATGTTTCTAAGCGCACAGTGTTCTGATTAAGAGAAGACTATAACCCGTAGAATTAAATTAGAAGAAAAAGCAAAAATACAAAAGTAACATAGATAAGGTAAGAAAAACAGTGGCAATCAACTAAATAAAGACAAATATGGTGCGCACCTCCATTGACCGACGCACAACTGCAATTTACAATTTGAAAAGATAGGTTTTGAGTAGAGATTTGAATTGAGATACAGAGGGGGCGCAGTGAATAAAGGCGGGCAGTTTGTTCCAGAGAGCGGGGGCAATAACTGAAAAGGCGCGGTCACCATACCGGGTGTTAGTGCGGGGTCCAGGTGTTAACAGTAATGTGGAAGATGAACGAAGTGTTCGTGACGACGTACGGGAACGTAAGGATATGAGATCGGAAAGGTAAGAGGGGGCTAAGCCATTGATAGCTTTGTAGCACAGGAGAAGAATTTTGAAGGATATGCGGTGGTGAATTTTAAGCCAATGTAGTGAGTTCAATATTGGAGTTATGTGCTCTGATTTACGCGAGAGAGTCACAAGCCAAGCAGCGCTATTCTGTACCCTTTGAAGTGGGACTAGATGTGACTGAGGGAGGCCAGAAAGAGAAGAATTACAGTAATCGATATGGGACGAGACAAAAGCATGGACTAATTTTGAACTTGTGGGTCGGTCAAGTAGCCTCCTGATTCTACTGATCTTATACCCGGTATATACCAAAGGAAGCAGACTTACAAATATTACTAATGTGTTGTTTGAAAGTAAGATTGCTGTCAATATTTAAACCAAGGTCACGCACAGAAGCACAACAACTGAGAGAGCCGTCACTCATAACAAGATCAGGAAAGGGGTCTGAGTTCCGAAATTTAGAAGTAATATGAATCATTTCAGATTTTGAATCATTAAGGCAGAGACAGTTTTGAAAAGACCAGGTTTTGATTTCATTGAGGCAACTGGTGAGTTTGTGTGAAGAGTTACATAAATCTGGGTGTCGTCTGCATACATAGTGTGTTGAATATTCTGATGAAGGTTAATAACATTTGAGAGAGGGCTGGTGTAAAGAATAAACAGGAGGGGGCCGACCACGGAACCCTGAGGAACGCCGCAGATGAGGGGAAATGATTCCGAGTTGGTGTCATTGATGATCACCTTCTGAGTTCGGTGCATGAGATAGGAGCGAATCCATTGAAGTACGGTGCCGGTGATGGAGAAGTCGTTCTCTAAGCGATGGAGTAACAGGTCGTGGTTGATAGTGTCAAATGCGGCAGTGTAATCAAGCAAGATGAGGACAGCTTCATTACCCTTATCTACAGCTAGAAGTAGGTCATTTAGGACCTTGACAGTTGCAGTCTCAGTAGAATGATGATTCCGATAGGCAGATTGGTGGATTGGAAACAAGCCGAGATTGTCAATGTGGGCTTTCAGCTGTAGTGACACAATACGTTCCAAAACCTTCCCAAGGAATGGCAGGTTTGCGATGGGCCTGTAGTTCTTAAGTCCATTCGTGTCGAGACTCGGCTTCTTTAGGAGGGGAAGAAGCAGAGAAGTCTTAAAAGACTCTGGAACTATTCCGGATGATAACGAGAGATTGAACAGTTTGGTTATGTGAGGAAGGAGTTCATCGAGGACTTCCTTTAGAAGCCAGGTAGGAATCGGATCTAGCTTACAGTGTTTAGAAGGAAGTGAAGTGATGAGCTTCCTGACTTGTGAGAGGGATACAAGGCAGAAATCAGAGAGTTCATGACGAGGGCCTGGAGCAAAAGATCTTGAAGCTGGTGCTGGTACTACATTAGGGAAAGAGGATACAACTTTGGCGACTTTTTCCCTGAAGAATGTAGCAAATCTGTTGGCGAGTTCACTATCAGAAGAATGATCTGGAAGAGGTGAAGATTGAGTGGGCGTTGAGAGTGTCTTCACAAGACGAAACAGTTCTTTAGTGTCAGCATTCTTGATGAGATCTTTGAGATACGCTGACTTCGCATTGAAGATGCACTCATAATATGACTCGCATTCACGGCGGTACAGCTCTCTATCAACAAAAAGTCCAGACTTGATCGAACGACGTTCCGCACGACGCCTTCGCCTCTTGGCTTCCTGGATATCATCGGTAAACCATGGCGCATCAGGTCTGATTGATACAGTCTTGACCTGGATTGGAGCGTGCTCATCAATCAACGTCCGCAAAGATGAGTTGTAATGCTCCGCGGAAGCAGATGGACAAGATAGATCAGGAAGTGAATGGAACATTGTGTCAATAGAGTTGCGTAGAGAGTCCTTGTCAATGCTGCGATATTTCCTGAAGGAAACCTCTTTCTTGGGATTCTTCGGCCTTGCGATATTGACAGTGGTGACAAGTGCACAATGGTCGGAAGGCATGGAAGATAGCGAGTTCACGTTGCAGACATCATCCGAATTCCTTGTGAAAATCAAATCTAGAGTGTGACCTGCGCGATGGGTTGGTTCACGAACATGTTGCTTGAACCCTAACGAATCAACACATGTCATAACAGATTTTGCAAAATTATCATTGGGATCATCAACATGTATGTTGAAATCACCCAATAATAGAGGAAAATGATCATCTACAACAGCACCTTCAAGGAGAGTTGGAAATTCATCCAAGAATGTGCCGTTGGAGAGATTATTATTGGCAGACGGGGGTGGTCGATAAATACAGTACAACCTTACAGCAGATGAAGGTGTCAGATTGAGTGTGACATCCAGTAATTCAAAAGATGCAACATCATTGTTGCTGTTCAAGGTACAGCGAGCCGTGGATCTATAGAGAAGCAAAATCCCACCGCCCTTGGAAGATAACCGGGGTCGATGGGTGAAATCATAATTAGGCAAACCAGATCTTAGATCAGCTAATATGAGACCATCCCTCTTACTGTCTCCAGAGAGCCACGACTCGGTGATGACTAGAACATCTAGATCATGTCCAACAATCAAATCAGTAATTGCGTGTGTTTTATTGGTCATGGAACGTGCATTCCAAAGGCCAAGTTTGAGGCTATTGGATGATACCGACATTGGTGGAGGGAAATCCGGCCTTGGTATCGTACGCCGCCCACGTCCGCGATGAGTTCGACGTCGGCGACCGATGCCAAGATCGCAGATCCTGCTCCAAACATTCATGGGTAGTAAATTAAGCGGCTGGTTATTAATCTGATGGAGATCATTCAAGTTGTATGAAATATGTAAAGCTGTACAATCAGCTGAATAAGGAGGTGAGTTGGTATGGCCAATATTGGAAACATTCTAAGTGCGATTCACTGGACCAGGATTGGGCTGGATATCTCCAGAATTAAGGAGACATCGAAATGTAGCTGTCGAATTACAGTAGTATAGTATAGGTTGACTACAATATTTGAGATGTTTACAGTGGAGGCTCTTCATGTGTGAGCCAGTACAAGTGAAACATTCCTTGGTTATATAGGGCTGATTCAAAGTGTACAGAATAGAAATAACAAGCCCTATAGAAAACAACACTTTCAATGGCTTTCCATCCATTGTACAAGCAGGAATAGCTTACATAAAAGGAGCATACAAAAGAGACTATTGTGAATGTCAGTACATTCAAATGGTATACAAGCAAAGTACCAGTAAAGCTCAATGCACATGCCTGTACAGTAAAATTGAACAAGAACATCAAACATTAAACTTAACAGAAATACTGCAAATTCACGCCAAAATACACCTTACAAATTGATTACCTCTGTTCCTTGACCAATATCAAACACAATGTTGAAAATACAAATACTAAATCCAACCAAAATTGGTGAAAAATGAAACAAATTACAGAGCTCAAAATGAGAGAGGCTACCTATAGAGGGGCACTATTCATATGAAAAAAGGGGCACTTTTCGGGTGCTTGAAAGGGTAGGGGAGGGGGCATTGCGCCCCCTTTGCTCCCCCCGGAGGGTCGCCTCTGGCTGCGCTCTAAAGAATGGATACAACTGTGGTTATGTGCTTTGTACATGCGAGCAAACCATTGCTATGGTGCCATGTGGGTACGTGCACACTTTCGTAGTAGGAGTTATTATTCATGCTCATTGTAGTGTGCTGTGTATTTTGCACTCGCCATTCATAGAACCACCGCGTTAATCAGATTATCTCCAAGACAACCTGGCACGGGGTATATGGGGCTTGGCACAATGGGAATTAGCTCTGTGGCATGATAAGAGTTAAAAGGGGCACTATTCCTATGAAAAAGGGGCACTTTTCGGGTGCTTGAAAGGGTGGGGGAGGGGGCATTGGGCCCCCTTCGCTCCCCCACCCCCGGAGGGCCGCCTCTGGCTGCGCTCTAAATATTTGATACAACTGTGGTTATGTGCTTTGTACATGCGAGCAAACCATTGCTATGGTGCCATGTGGGTGCGTGCACACTTTCGTAGTAGCAGTTATTATTCATGCACATTGTAGTGTGCTGTGTATTTTGCACTCGCCATTCATAGAACTACCGCGTTAATCAGATTATCTCCAAAACAACCTGGCACGGGGGGATATGAGGCTTGGCACAATGGGAATTAGCTCTGTGGCATGATAATAGTTAAAAGTTAAAAGGGGCACTATTCCTATGAAAAAGGGGCACTTTTCGGGTGCTTGATAAAGTGGGGGGGGGGGGGGGGTGGGCACTGCGCTCCCTTTTCTCCCCCCCCCCCCCCCGGAGGGCCGCCTCTGGCTGAGCTCTAACGAATTGATCCAACTGTGGTTATTCTATTAATAGGGAGTTTTCGCAAACTCATTGCGGACGGAGAATCTGCGGTTCGTGTGCAAAATCGAGAAGCTACTATAGAAACAGCGGGGTGACCGCTGAGGTACTGAAATCAAGAACGGGTTTTTTGCCAAACCTACGGGCGTTGTCAATGACGCCCAAAGTGAATCAAGTGCCTCGATACAAAAATATTTCATTCAGCTGATAAGAATAATAGTATTTAATTAGACAGAATCCGTCCGATCCGCATACATTAGTTGTTTCCACACTTAATACATGCAGTATGCATTTTGACTATTGCGAATATTAGACAGGTGAATGAAATAATTTGTATTGAGGAACTTCAAAAAGTATTAAATTTCGTTACATAACGAAAGACGGGACTACACGAATAGCACAACTTGTCTCGACCAAGCCACAAAACGGCTAGCCTCTTGTCGATGGCCCTCGCGTTGGTGTTGGAGAAACCAAAGCGCTTCAGTTTCTCTGGCTCGCTTCCCTCTCCAGAATTTACGGACTCCAACAACGAGAGGGCCATCGACAAGAGGCTACACAACGGCTTTTTATCAAATTTCAACAATTTATCATCAAGTTTTAAAACAGTGCATGTTATATCCATATTCATGTTGTTATAGTTCAGAGATAAGAGGGACTTTTAGATTTGCACGTCGACAGCTTTGACTGCAACGTGTGTCATCATTTTAAGGCACGGCGCATGCGTCACGTCGTCTCAGTCGGCGATCGAGAATGCGTCAACCTTGATTTTCCTAAATCTAGTACGGTACTAGTATGCCGCGTGCGCAAACAAATATACAGTTCCTCAGGTAGACAAAGGAACATCCCTTCCCTGCTATTATGTAAAAATGTGTAAAACAGGTGTCATATGCATATTCACCTGTTCTACACATTTCTACATAATAGCAGTGAAGGGATGTTGTTTTGTCTACCAAAGCAATTGTTGAGGGTAAATGAGGAACTGTATATTTTGTCCTCTTTCTTTGTTCGTCATGTTCATAGTGTTACTTCCTGCATGCATGAATATCTTCGAGTGAAATCTAAAAGATTTCTAATTGTAGTGAACATGGGGAGTTGAGTACGTTGACACGCATGATCAGTCGGCGTTCGTCATGTTCTCGTACACTCAATCTAAAAATCCCCAATAAACGGAAGGTAAACAACTCACCGAAGAGCCGTTCGCGTCAGGGGCGGATATAGGGGGGGGGGGGGGTACTTTCTACCCCCCCCCCGAAATATAAGTTGGCTCTTTTGTTCAAATGAAAAATAAATAAATTAGTGCTTACTGCTCCCCTATCCCCGCCCCACTGAGCAAAATATTACTGTCCGATTTGTCAAATTTACCCCCCCCCGGTATTGAAAACCTAGACCCGCCCTGCCCCTGCGTGTTGTACGTCACCATTCGTTATAAAACGACGGAATTCCCATACAAAAAATCTCTGGTACAAGCTCGCTGATTGGCTGTTTATTCACTTGGGACGTCGTTGAGAACGCCCGTAGATTTGGCCAAAAAACCGTTCTGGATTTCAGTACCTCAACAGTCATCCCGATGTTACTATAGTATCTTCTCGATTTTGCAGACGAACCGCAGATTGTTCGTCCGCAATGAGCTTGCGAAATCTACCTAATGTCTGTCATACTGGCAAAAACTAGTTTGGATTCTGTCTATTAAAATACCATTATTCTTATCAGGTGAATGAAATATTCTGTATCGAGGCACTTCACAAAGACGTATGCATTAAATTTGGTTACATTACGAAAATTGCCTAACGGCAGGCGTGCAACAACACGTCTATTCCATTAATACGGCGTACTCGGACCGGTTTGACCCGTACCGTAGGAAGAGCTCTCCAAGAAGGCACATTTTCAAACGACGATATCTCCTTAATTGTATCCCGTATATTATTGTCATCTTTCATAGAGAATGAAGGCGACATTTTAACTTAATATTACTACATGGAATACTGATTAATTTCTTGACATCTTTGTTAAATAAAAAAACAGGATGATCAGGTGCCATACATGGATTACAGTCGAGAGGTAAGAGAAACAAAATTCAAGGTTAGAGATTGTGCATAATGAGATAGAGGGAGAGAACCTGTTAACTATAACGATTAGACGCAAGATGTAATAAATCCGAGACCCTTTTTTTTTGGGGGGGGGGGGGGCATTCTATCATTTTGTTACTGCTGCTGCCGTCGTCGTCGTCCTTCTTGAGACTGGGAACACATTTACGAAGTAATATAGAATCTTTAAAGGTTGTACAACGTTTTAGTATTGGGTAATGAATTTGGTTCAAATTAACAAATTTGAAGCGTGTGCGATTTTACAATATTCAGTGATCGTTGTCGTGGTTGAAATCGAGTCTAAAGTAATGAAATTATAAATAATACACTCTCTATGTTGTTTAGCTCACTCTCAAGTTCAAGATATTAATTAAGCTAGAAAACATTGTTTCTTGACCAAAATCGACCGATTAGCTATTCCCGTTTGTAAACGGGGATTCATTGGAGGTTTAACGAAAGAAACCACCCCTCTTTTGTTTTCATTCATATATAAATAAATACATAAATGACAAAAATGATGAAAACAATGCTAATACATCATTATGTAGTGATTGCTTTTGTCGTCGTTCCTGTCGTTCTCGAGACCGATAAATATTTAAGAAAAATTCATTTTAAATAATCAATACAAACGTAGAATCAGGGCCATAATTGGCGGTCAGAGATATACATGTTATGTTTTTGATAAATGATTAAATAATCAAACTCATTAAAGGTATTGTGAAATTGTGGGGAATTTTGAAAATTAGATGGATAGTAATTTGTAGATGTATTGGGATGCCCCTGTTGATGTATTATAAGCACCAGACAATTTAGCCCCTCAAAAAAAAAAAAAAAAAATGCTTTCGAGAAATTGAATATAGGATTTCCCGGCCAAATTCGCGTGTTTGTCATTCGAATTCATTTACTTTGCATTTAAGTTAGCGCAGATCGGCTTTACCATGCCAATTATCATTCAAATTTCCAGTTTTTGTATTTAATTTAGGATGTTGGTTTGATAGATCTGTCATTCAATTCAGAAACTGCTCAACTAGAATTCAAATTAATATTCACTTGTCGAAGCGTAATGTTTATCACTCAAATTAACACCTGTTATTCATATTCGTAATATTTGTATTCAAGTTAGGAATGTTAGGGGAAAGAATTGCAACAAAATTTTACAGTTTTTAAATAATGCAGTTAAAATGCATGATTTGCCATTGGGATCTAAGCTGTTATTCCATTTATTCATTTTCAGGACAATGCAGATGGGTGTAGTAAGACATAACGTAAAGAAGGGGCGAAATCAAAGGATATGGCATTTCTGCACGGACATGTTCATATACCCGGGAAAAGTGTGGGTACCCTCAATCGCCCCTTTTTACTACAGACTCGGAATTTTACAAAAGTAATCCACATCGTCTCTTATACCCAGCACACCCCTATGTTTTTCTTAAAGAGTTTCATAGTTTACTTGCCCGCCAGCAGATCGATGGCTAACGACTTGGCTAAATAATGAATCATGTTCAAATTGTTGACTCTAGTCCCTACCCCAGTCACAATATTGTACCCTTCTTCCATAATGAAATTATGATGAAATTATGATAAATTTATGATGAAACATAAGACAAACAACTTCCTTACATGAACATTTACAAATATATTGAGACCATCAGGTCCGTAGATGCAAGTCGTTTCTTTTCTTCTTAACAATCAAACTTAAATGCTGATGAATATCAGATAAATCTAATACGTATAAGTGTATAAATGCAAGAAAATGAAATATGATGAAATACACATGAAAAAGCAATCTTGAAAGAAAAAGTGTATAATAAACAAGGAATGTATATTGACCATCAATTTAAGTGCACAAAGTGCTAATTTGAATGCTACACATGAATTAGAATGCTAAAAGTACACCGTCGCGTTGTCAGAAAATCGTGTTGCGCCAAATCGAATGACCAAATAGCGAAAGAAGCACATTTTTCATTAATTTGAATGAAACATACGTAGATTCTAACGAAAATTCCATAGATTTGAAAACTAGAAAAAAGAATATAAACCCGAGATATACCTGACTGCACTAAAACCGTCGAATTTGAACGCAAGACATCTTAATTTGAATGACAAACTCGCGAATTTGGCCGGGAAATCCTATAATAACACATTTACCGGTGCTCCCGGTAAATTTGGAATGTTTCGAATAGCGCCTAAGCCCTAAGGCCATTTCATGGTAGCTGCGACCATGGACATTTCAGAATATGCAGTTCTGATAAATAGTTTCGAAACGGGAGTAGCAAACATTCAAGTTCAAGTTCAAGTTCAAGTTTATTTGTTTCACATTTCACCAAAAAAAATTCACATAATTGACAAGATTAAAACATAATATGAAATATACTAAAAGTGTCACATTATATAATTGATTCTTTGAATAGACGTCGAAAAAAAGTTGTATTGAATAGAAGGTTAAACAGGGTGCAATGTGTGGAACCTATTAAAAAAAAATCAGCTTTCCGATATCGGTAGCTAAAGTAATATCGGTCTTGAGAGAGAGCTTTACAACATAAAGAGTTTATTATTTACAATTTCATCACTTTAGACTCGATTTCAACCGCGACAACGATCATTGAATATGGTAAAATCGCATATGCTTCAAATATGCTCACTTGAAGCAAGCATGACCCCATACCAACACTTTGTATTACCTTTAATAAATACGTTAATAAATTCAAAATTATATAATAAAGAACAAAATATACGCATTTTTAAGATTCAATATTATCAAAAAACAAAATCAAGTTAAGTACGGTTAACAATGATTTGTTCTTACAATACAACCATGGAAACTATCTTCTATTTAAAACGAAAACGATCATGGTATACGAAACCCTCTCTTTTATATGTGTTTATTTGATAAATTCTAAGATAGTTTTTTCACCACTTTTTTGACTGATTTCAAAACAATGCCTCAAAGTCTTTCCATATTACTTTGTTTGCTATATTAAAGTGTCTTCTTTTCCTCCTTATTCCGATTCATATTTGTAATATAATCGTGGAATCAACGATGGTAGGTCGTAAACTCTGTACGGCCAAGGCTTAACTATACTCTCCAATGCATCATTAACGACATAAATGGCTTCCTGTCCCCCGTATTGCACCTATAGTCGTCCAAGCTTCCTGTTTTTTTTATAAATTTTTTGTAAAAGAAAAAGTTATATGGTGTTTATAGTTAAACGTGATTATTTTCAGGTTACATATCTATTCAAAAGATCTGGACTACAAATCTGATGCACTCAATTATTCGTATCATCTTCACAACAACTTCTCCCCAGTGAATTATCCATTTCTTTCTTTTACATTGAGATTTATTTCCTTTGATGTGTTATTCTGCAGTTGTCATGTTTCTTATTTGTTTAAATATAATATGTGTTGTTGTTGTTGTTGTCGTCGTCGCCATCGTTCTTGAGACCGAGGTATATATTAAAAATCACCTATTAATTTCCGTTCTTTTTTTCGGAAATAACTGTAAAGAAAAATGAGAGAAGTAGTAACCTGCCCACCTCCACCTTTACCCTGCAATGTATAATACAGCTTTATACAACAGTTACAACTCCCAATATATTTTTGCCGTGGTGATATTAAGGTTACACAATGTATTTGTTTAAGTTCAATATATTTGTTCAGTGTCGTTTATTATCTGTATACAATTATATACACTTGAAATATTGTATCAAGCCATATTATGTTCATGAAAATGTATGTTGAAAAAAAAGAAAAAAGATGCAGAAACCAATTAATCAAATCAAATCAAATCAAATCAAACCAAAACTGTCATATTTCATAAAGAATTAAGGTGATCTATAGCTTAGAATCACTAAATGGAATACTGATTAATTTATTGACCTCTTTGTTATATCAAAAACAGCCTGATGAATATCGGCCAAGAATGGTTTACGACAGGAAAGTGAGTTGACACATATCAAGATTAGAGATTGTGTACAGTGAGAAAGAGGGGGAGAACATGGTAAATATAAAGTATTAGATTCAAAATGTAATCAATCCTATACTTTTTGAGATGCTCCTTCCCTGCAACGTATTGTACGGCTTCAATCAACATTTTAAACTTGCAGTTTTCTGTCATGGGGATATTCAGGTTGCACGATGTAACTGCCATCTTCATACATAACTGAGAAGATCCAGGAAGTTAGTATTACTTTGTGTTGTAGTTCTCCAGACCGGTCACATATTGGAGAACATAATAATCATTTTTAATTATCAATACAAACGTCGAATCACGGCCATGGTTGGTGGTCGAAGATATATTTTTAGTGTTTTTGATAAATAATTCAATGATTACAAATATGAATACATTATTTAATAAACTTAAAATATATATATTTTTTCGATGTAATGTTATAAACAACTCTAAGTGTGTGTACCAATGCTGGATATCGCGATCACACTGATCCCCTATTCGCGAGGTTAAAAACTCTGAAAGTAACTGATATTAACTTTTTACAAAAAGCACTGTTCATGTTCCGTCTACATAATGATTCCCTACCTTCCCACTTCCCACCAATGTTTTGTTTAAATAGAAATATTCATACATACCCAACCAGACAATCAAATAAATACCATTTATGTAATCCTAAAACAACAATGGCTATGAAATCTATAAGACATTCTGGTCCGGATATTTGGAACTCACTGTCCGTTGACATCCGTAACTTGAAGTCAGTATATACTTTCAAGAAAAGTGTGAAATCAATTTTATTGAGCAAATATTGACAAATCTCTTAAATTAACACATGATATCATATATGTTTGTCAGCATTTCCTTGATATAGCAGGAAAATCCCCCTCCTATGCACCCTCTATCCCATTTCTTTTTTTTGGTTGCAAGTCACTGTTTATTTTGTGTTATTTTCCCCCAATTATGTTCTGTAATTTACTTTACTTTACAATCGTTATGATTTTAAATGTTTCTGGGCTGCAAGCGTATCAAGCTGTCACACTTAGGCTGTAGCCCTTCTGTATCATCACCTTTTCGAGCGTATGTATCTATGATTTACTGAATGTGGAAATGTAATTTAACTTATGTTTTATACTCATGTAAAGACATTGTCACATTATTGTTATAACCTATGATGATTCAGTAACCAATAAATATTTCAACTATTTCAAGTAAGTACGGTTTACAATAATTGTTTCTCATAATAAAACTTTGGAAACTCTTGTTCCATTTCAAAGGTAAAAGATCATGGTATACGAATCCCTTTGTTTTTCTGTGGGTATTTGATAAGTTCTAAGATTGTATTTTCACCTCTTATTTCAATGATTTCAAAAAAGCGACTCAAAGTCTCTACTTCTACTCATTTCAAATTACTTTGTTTGTCAAAAATCGTGTCTCCCTTTCCTTCTTATTTCGATTCGTACTTGTAATAGAAACGTGGATTCATCATTGGCAGGTCGTAACTCTCGTATGACTTAGGCTCAACTACGCTCCTCCATGCTTTCTTTAAAACGACATAAATATCTTTCTCTCCTCCTTATTGCACACTGAATCATTTACAAATATATCCTAGCTTTCTGTGTTTGAATATTTTGTAAAAGATGATATGGACTCAAAATCTGGGGCGCTTAATTATTCATATCATCTTCGCAACAACTAATATTTGCATTAAGATTTATTTGAACTTCCTTTGGTACGTTATTCTGCTTTTGTCATGTTTTTATTTAATTATATATTTCCCATTAATATGTTGTTGTTGTTGTTGTAGTTGTTGCCATCGTTCTCAAGACTGAGACATACACTGTTGCTCATAAACTTGGATTTTTTTTGTAATGGAATTATTTTGACAATGATTTATTCCTAATAGATCTAGATAGTAGTATACGTTCTCAGATTTTATTGAATAATAATTTACCAGTGTTTGTTTTGCGTGACTAATAAAGCATGTGTATGCTACTATGCTTATCAACTAGGGAACCTACGCCCTTAAGTCATAAATTACAGTAATGGGGATTAATGCCCCACAAAAGGACACTAATATAGCATATCGACACGGTTTTGATCCCGGGGCTTTACAGATACGAGGCCATTTGCTTTGCCACTGAACCATGAGTGTACACAGCGGGGGTAGGGTGGGTGGGGGGGGGGGGGGGGAGGGCAGTTCCAAAAATAAAAAAACAACAAAGAAAATGCAATACATTATTAATAATTAATTGAATTCCCCCCGGTCCCCAATAACAAACATATTCTGTGTGCCCATGCCTTAAGCAATAATGCATGGCTGTCCAGAGGATTCAACCCCCGAGCCGTGTTACTGTGTAAACACGGTAAGTGTTAAACTTTAACCTCTACGCGCACCACTGCGCATCATATACATGTGCAAAAAACGTGCAGCAGTACTGGAAACTATTGCACGTTCTTTCATGAAAAAGCGTGCAATAGGCTCAGTAAATAAATCACACGTGACCGCGCATGCCCAATCATTTGATTAGCATCTGGGAGTGAGTTGTATAATACTACATGACAATTGATTAACTTCCCTGACCTCTTTGTTATATTTAAAACAGAAACCGATACCAATCGATATAGATGAATTCTTCAAGGTAAGAGAAATAACGCACGACGTTAGAAAATGCATGTCATGGAGAAGAGGGGGAGAACTATAACGATAAACAATATAACAATCCATTCTCTGTCATTAAGATTGGTATAATCTTTATTTGGTGTATCAATATGGTAAGCACACACCATAATTGGCATGGATTTTTAGTTAGTCGATATTATCCATTAATTTTTTTTTTTTTTTTTTAACATGAAGTTATCGAGAGGAGTTGCAACATGCTCCTTTCATGCAACGTATTGTACGGCTTTAATCAACAGTTCAAATGTACAGTTTTCTGCAATTGGGATATACAGGTTGGACGGTGTAACTGCCATCTTTCATATATAGCTAAGGAGATCCAGGAAGTTAGTATTACTAAATACAATATTGTTTAATATATTACATTTCTTATGTTCTAAACAGAATCCGTCAATAGAGCAGGACGAAGCAGTGGTAAGATAAATAATATGTCATTTAGATAATTTAGAGATGGTGTATAATGCGAAAGAAGGAGAAAACCTGTTAAATATAACGATAAGACGCAACATGTAATACATCCGAGACCTTTTTTTTTTGGGGGGGGGGGGAATTCTATCATTTTGTTGCTGCTGCCGTCTTCGTCGTCCTTCTTGAGACTGGGACACATTATCACAAATGAACATAAATGCATAATTATTACAAATGGGGATTCATTGGACATTGCACACATGAAACTACTCCTCTTGTTTGCATTGATTGATGAATAAATACATAAAGTAATGAAATATAACAAAATATTAAAACATTAATTTTGAGACCAACCAGACTTCAATCGTGATTGAATGCCCCAATCTCCCTCAGTCCCACTACCTCCCCTATCTCCAACCCCCTCCATACCCATATAGACCCATATATTTAAAATGACCTCCTTGAATAACAAATATTAATATGTGAATATATTGCTTCCGGAAAAACAGATATGATAATGATGTTCTCTACTCACTGTTTTGATACTCGGCAATTACAACAAATATAATATTACCTTGATGTATTTGTTGTGAAAAATATACATAGCAAAATCTTGTATTTGTATTATGAATTTGATGAAATTATCCGTAAAATAGACACTGAGTATAAGTAACGTGTTTGAATAAATAGATCGTTATTCAAATTTTGGACTTAAATGACATGTTGGTCCCTTTTTACAAGGTTGTATCAGCTTGACAAAAAACAGTAAAGGTTAATACAAACCGTTACAGTATAAAACAAAATAGTATATTTAAAGTGGGTTAGCAATTGATATTTATAGTTATCTGTTTACCCTATTCTTTTCTTCCAATGATATATTATAAAATAAAATAAATCTCTAAACCCGCAATACAAGCAACCATATTAATTTCCAATTGCTTAAGTTACAACTTTTGTAGGTTGTCAACATTCGGCGAACATTTGAAGATTAATCGACTTCTGATTGCTTATTACTCGACAATCAGCTGTTGACCCTTTTAAATCCAAATATAACCTGTAAATACACGTCATACACCGTAGACCCGTCGGTGCTCTGTGAATTGGTTCTAATGGTTGAATTAACAAGAACACCTTTCCACGATCAAATTCAGCCGGCAAATGTATTTCGATGAAACAGTGTAAAGCTCTAGCCGACCAACAATTTTCGGAGACCACTTACCAACCACTGTCACTGGAAATCTGTAAAAAGAAAACCGCCAAACCCCTTTCCTACCTTTGGCAGCGAACTCCCAACCAGTGATAGTCGGAAGTCGGCGACCATTCATAGCTCTAGTGTAACTAGGCCTTAAATGAATCCCATCACTGTTGTGAAGCAGGTGCATGAATTATCTCCATGTTATCCTATCCCATTTAACACGGCTTGCCCAAAGTGTCCAGTTTTTTCTTCTCGGATAACATAATACGAGGGAACGAACTGCTGGGCTTGAAATTAACCTCTATATTGTCAGTTTATGTATCTTATCCCAATATCTCAATTGACAGTTTTTTATCATTATCTTCAGTAGAGTATATTTATATGGTAGCCGCGCTATATAAATTAATTTAAATATGATTATTATTATTATTTCTCATGTTTAATTTCATTTCTAGGTAATTTGATATGTTGAGCACACACCAGAACAGACAAGAGTAATGTGGATTTCAATGATTTAACACGATATTACATGCTCATTTCCTTTTTTTTTTTTTCGGGAAACAAGTTTTAGATCTTCAAGAGGATTTGAAACATGTCACCCCACCCCATCCCCTGCAACGCATTGTATGGCTTTAATCAAAAATGTAAATATCCAGTTCTCCGCCGAGGTAATATTTTGGTACCACAATGTAACCGTCATCTTTTATAAAGAACCAAGGAGATCTTTGAACTTGTTATTACTACTCCAAATGTTTATTTAAGTTATTGAACTTTTTGTCAAATTTTAAACAGATTTTCGGTGGCCGTCCTGAACAACATGATTCTACTGATCCCAGATGGGTGAGAGAAACAAATAATGTGCAAAATGAGAAAGTGTGTGCAATGAGAAAATGAGAGAGAACATTGCAAAACTGTAACAATTGGAGGCAATAAGTAACAACCCTAAACTTGGGGGGGGGGGGAGAATTACATTGATATGTTTTTGATGTTTTTGTTTTCGCGCTCGCCGTCGTTCTTGAAACCGAGACGTATTTGAAGAAAAAAAACATATTACTTATCTATACAAACGTGAAATAACGGCCATGATTGATTGTCGAAGAAATATATTTTTTGGGGAAAAAGGATTAGATAATAAAATACATTCATAAATAAGTTAAAACATTAATACATATACACTGTTGGCCATAACGGTGGATTAATTATTTTTACCAAAATGTATTGAATGATTTTGACAATTGTTTATTTCTAATAGATATAAGTGATAGTATACATTCTCAAATTTTATTGAATAATAATTTGCGAGTGTTTGTTTCGCGTGACTGCTAAAGCATGTGTGTGCTACTAAGCCAACCAACTAGGGGACCTACATCATTAAGTTATAACTGACAGTAATGAATATTAATGCCTCATAAAAGGACAATAATATAGCGCATCGAAAAGATATCACTTTTCCCTCCTTCTTTTCTTTTAATGATAAATTATCATTCTGCCCTACTTTTTATCCTGAGTGTCGAAGTTTTAAGCAACAGAATAAGACAAAATGTAAATATTAAAGGTATTACTATCGGAAGACACAAAACAGAAATTAAGGTAGCTCAACTAGCTGATGATATGACAATTTGTGTACAAGGTGTTAAATCTGGAAGGAAAGTAATAAATGTGATTGCAAATTTGGAAAGGGTATCGGAATACATTTAAATACGAATAAAACTAAATCTATATGATTGGGCAAAACTTCTCCTTTAGAGACAATAACGAATATAAATTGGTTTGATACTTTTGTTAAATCTCTGGGTATATACTTCAGTAAGAATAAATCTTTGAGTGTGAATATGAACTGGTCTCAAGAAAGATTCATTACAATACAACAGCTTTTAAACTCTTGGAAACGGAGGAACTTGACATTTAAAGGGAAAGTAATTATCTTTAAAAGCCTTGATATTTCACAATTGATTTATACAGCTCAAGTTTTATCGCGCCCTATGGAATGAATAAAAGCGTATGAAAAGTTATTTTATATTTTATTGTTGGGAAGTAGAGCAAACGTGGAAAAGGAAAACATGATAAATACTCTTCAGAATGGAGGCATGAATATGATTGACATGTGTACACAATTTAAGTCGTTACGAATAAAATGGTTGTTTAGCTTCCTAAGTTTTAAAGAACTCCAAGAAAAGAAATGGAAATGGACAAAAAAAAATAGTATTGGATTGAAAAACTGGGAGGGATTGATATCATTATGAATTGTAAATGTTTACCAAATATGTGAATTCTTCTAGAGGGAAAATACCTGATTTTTATTGTGATTTAATTTGTACATGGATTACTGTAAAACAAGTTAATTATGTAAAAGATATACAACACACCGATGGAATTGTTACAAAATAAATAATTACAGTGCTTATATAGCGCCTAACACTTACTTTGTCAGAAGTCTCTAAGCGCTCTACAATAATGCAGCATAATTAACAAAATAAATTATTTGGTTAAATTGTGATATCAAATTTAAAGGAAAAGCATTGTTGTATACAAATTTGATCTTCTTCTTCTTATCGAGTCACTACACAAGTCCCGTCCAGTGGTCCACACAGGCTTTGGCACGGCAATTCACGGCTTCCAGGTCATCTTGGGTGCATGGCTCTGGCAGGAGTGGGCAGACTAGCAGGTGTTCCATTGTCTGTTCCTGGCCGCATTCACATGCCGTTTGTTCGTCTCCTAGACCCCACCTCTGCATTAGGACTCTGCATCGACCGTAGCCAGTTCTTAGGCGGTCGAGGCTAAGCCAGGTAGGCCAAGTCTCACTGGAGCCGGTTGCGAGTGATTCCTTCGGGCTGAGGGAGAGTTTATGTGGAGTGGTCTGAAGGTGGTTAGACCACAAAGTCATCCTTTGGTTGTGAGGGCTAGTATTAAGAGGCTCTACAGAGTGCAGAAAGCTGTGTCTGGATTTGAGCCGCTTGCCCACTGGCTGTTGTTCGAAGAGTGGGTGGAGTGGATTGTTTCTTGTTTGTCCTTTTCTTTCTGGGACAAGACCAACCTTCTGACGTGTGGAGGGGCAATACCGCAGAGCAGGTAGATGTCTTCTACTTTAGTTGGCTTAAGGCATCCAGTGATCGCTCTGCAAGATGAATTTAGAGCTGAGTCAATCTTGGGTGCATGGGCCGACCTACTCCATACTGGTGATGCATACTCCGCAGCAGAGAAGCAAAGCGCGAGGGCTGTCGTCCGGATTGTTCTGGCATCAGTCCCCCAGTTGGTGTTGGCTAGCTTCTTGAGGATGCTGTTGCGGGCTCCAACTTTTGCCTTTGTGTTGGCAATGTGGTTCTTGTAGGTAAGGGAGCGATCGAGTGTGACGCCTAAGTAGACTGGGTTGGGAGTGTGCTTCAGCCTTTTCCCATACCAGCTGATCCTTAGTTGATGGTTGGCATCCCTGTTCTTGAGGTGGAATGCGCTTATCTGAGTTTTATCAGGGTTAGCTATATCTGACTGCACTAAAACCGTCGAATTTGAACGCAAGACATCTTAATTTGAATGACAAACTCGCGAATTTGGCCGGGAAATCCTATAATAACACATTTACCGGTGCTCCCGGTAAATTTAGAATGTTTCGAATAGCGCCTAAGCCCTAAGGCCATTTCATGGTAGCAGCGACCATGGACATTTCAGAATATGCAGTTCTGATAAATAGTTTCGAAACGGGAGTAGCAAACATTCAAGTTCAAGTTTATTTGTTTCACATTTCACCAAAAAAAATTCACATAATTGACAAGATTAAAACATAATATGAAATATACTAAAAGTGTCACATTATATAATTGATTCTTTGAATAGACGTCGAAAAAAAGTTGTATTGAATAGAAGGTTAAACAGGGTGCAATGTGTGGAACCTATTAAAAAAAAATCAGCTTTCCGATATCGGTAGCTAAAGTAATATCGGTCTTGAGAGGGAGCTTTACAACATAAAGAGTTTATTATTTACAATTTCATCACTTTAGACTCGATTTCAACCGCGACAACGATCATTGAATATGGTAAAATCGCATATGCTTCAAATATGCTCACTTGAAGCAATCATGACCCCATATCAATACTTTGTATTACCTTTAATAAATACGTTAATAAATTCAAAATTATATAATAAAGAACAAAATATACGCATTTTTAAGATTCAATATTATCAAAAAACAAAATCAAGTTAAGTACGGTTAACAATGATTTGTTCTTACAATACAACCATGGAAACTATCTTCTATTTAAAACGAAAACGATCATGGTATACGAAACCTTCTCTTTTATATGTGTTTATTTGATAAATTCTAAGATAGTTTTTTCACCACTTTTTTGACTGATTTCAAAACAATGCCTCAAAGTCTTTCCATATTACTTTGTTTGCTAAATTAAAGTGTCTTCTTTTCCTCCTTATTCCGATTCATATTTGTAATATAATCGTGGAATCAACGATGGTAGGTCGTAAACTCTGTACGGTCAAGGCTTAACTATACTCTCCAATGCATCATTAACGACATAAATGGCTTCCTGTCCTCCGTACTGCACCTATAGTCGTCCTAGCTTCCTGTTTTTTTTTTAATATTTTGTAAAAGAAAAAGTTATATGGTGTTTATAGTTAAACGTGATTATTTTCAGGTTACATATCTATTCAAAAGATCTGGACTACAAATCTGATGCACTCAATTATTCGTATCATCTTCACAACAACTTCTCCCCAGTGAATTATCCATTTCTTTCTTTTACATTGAGATTTAGTTCCTTTGATGTGTTATTCTGCAGTTGTCATGTTTCTTATTTGTTTAAATATAATATGTGTTGTTGTTGTTGTTGTCGTCGTCGCCATCGTTCTTGAGACCGCGGTATATATTAAAAATCACCTATTAATTTCCGTTCTTTTTTTCGGAAATAAATGTAAAGAAAAATGAGAGGGGTAGTAACCTGCCCACCTCCACCTTTACCCTGCAATGTATAATACAGCTTTATACAACAGTTACAATTCCCAATATATTTTTGCCGTGGTGATATTAAGGTTACACAATGTATTTCTTTAAGTTCAATATATTTGTTTAGTGTCGTTTATTATCTGTATACAATTATATACACTTGAAATATTGTATCAAGCCATATTATGTTCATGAAAATGTATGTTGAAAAAAAGAAAAAAGATGCAGAAACCAATAAATCAAATCAAATCAAATCAAATTAAACCAAAACTGTCATATTTCATAAAGAATTAAGGTGATCTATAGCTTAGAATCACTAAATGGAATACTGATTAATTTATTGACCTCTTTGTTATATCAAAAACAGCCTGATGAATATCGGCCAAGAATGGTTTACGACAGGAAAGTGAGTTGAAACATATTTAAGATTAGAGATTGTGTACAGTGAGAAAGAGGGGGAGAACATGGTAAATATAAAGTATTAGATTCAAAATGTAATCAATCCTATACTTTTTGAGATGCTCCTTCCCTGCAACGTATTGTACGGCTTCAATCAACATTTTAAACTTGCAGTTTTCTGTCATGGGGATATTCAGGTTGCACGATGTAACTGCCATCTTTCATACATAACTGAGAAGATCCAGGAAGTTAGTATTACTTTGTGTTGTAGTTCTCCAGACCGGTCACATATTGGAGAACATAATAATCATTTTTAATTATCAATACAAACGTGGAATCACGGCCATGGTTGGTGGTCGAAGATATATTTTTAGTGTTTTTGATAAATAATTCAATGATTACAAATATAAATAGATTATGTAATAAACTTAAAATATATATATATTTTCGATGTAATGTTATAAACAACTCTAAGTAAGTACGGTTTACAATAATTGTTTCTCATAATAAAACTTTGGAAACTCTTGTTCCATTTCAAAGGTAAAAGATCATGGTATACGAATCCCTTTGTTTTTCTGTGGGTATTTGATAAGTTCTAAGATTGTATTTTCACCTCTTATTTCAATGATTTCAAAAAAGCGACTCAAAGTCTCTACTTCTACTCATTTCAAATTACTTTGTTTGTCAAAAATCGTGTCTCCCTTTCCTTCTTATTTCGATTCGTACTTGTAATAGAAACGTGGATTCATCATTGGCAGGTCGTAACTCTCGTATGACTTAGGCTCAACTACGCTCCTCCATGCTTTCTTTAAAACGACATAAATATCTTTCTCTCCTCCTTATTGCACACTGAATCATTTACAAATATATCCTAGCTTTCTGTGTTTGAATATTTTGTAAAAGATGATATGGACTCAAAATCTGGGGCGCTTAATTATTCATATCATCTTCGCAACAACTAATATTTGCATTAAGATTTATTTGAACTTCCTTTGGTACGTTATTCTGCTTTTGTCATGTTTTTATTTAATTATATATTTTCCCATTAATATG
This sequence comes from Strongylocentrotus droebachiensis, assembly GCA_035222895.1. Taxonomy (NCBI): domain Eukaryota; kingdom Metazoa; phylum Echinodermata; class Echinoidea; order Camarodonta; family Strongylocentrotidae; genus Strongylocentrotus; species Strongylocentrotus droebachiensis. Next base: position 65,216 of record JAVYIG010009505.1, read on the forward strand.
TTGTTGTTGTTGTTGTAGTTGTTGCCATCGTTCTCAAGACTGAGACATACACTGTTGCTCATAAACTTGGATTTTTGTTTAATGGAATTATTTTGACAATGATTTATTCCTAATAGATCTAGATAGTAGTATACGTTCTCAGATTTTATTGAATAATAATTTACCAGTGTTTGTTTTGCGTGACTAATAAAGCATGTGTATGCTACTATCTTTATCAACTAGAGAACCTACGCCCTTAAGTCATAAATTACAGTAATGGGGATTAATGCCCCACAAAAGGACACTAATATAGCATATCGACACGGTTTTGATCCTGGGGCTTTACAGATACGAGGCCATTTGCTTTGCCACTGAACCATGAGTGTACACAGCGGGGGTAGGGTGGGTGGGGGGGGGGGGGGGAGGGCAGTTCCAAAAATAAAAAAACAACAAAGAAAATACAATACATTATTAATAATTAATTGAATTCCCCCCGGTCCCCAATAACAAACATATTCTGTGTGGCCATGCCTTAAGCAATAATGCATGGCTGTCCAGAGGATTCAACCCACGAGCCGTGTTACTGTGTAAACACGGTAAGCATTAAACTTTAACCTCTACGCGCACCACTGCGCATCATATACATGTGCAAAAAACGTGCAGCAGTACTGGAAACTATTGCACGTTCTTTCATGAAAAAGCGTGCAATAGGCTCAGTAAATAAATCACACGTGACCGCGCATGCCCAATCATTTGATTAGCATCTGGGAGTGAGTTGTATAATACTACATGACAATTGATTAACTTCCCTGACCTCTTTGTTATATTTAAAACAGAAACCGATACCAATCGATATAGATGAATTCTTCAAGGTAAGAGAAATAACGCACGATGTTAGAAAATGCATGTCATGGAGAAGAGGGGGAGAACTATAACGATAAACGATATAACAATCCATTCTCTGTTATTAAGATTGGTATAATCTTTATTTGGTGTATCAATATGGTAAGCACACACCATAATTGGCATGGATTTTTAGTTAGTCGATATTATCCATTAATTTTCTTTCTTTTTTTTAACATAAAGTTATCGAGAGGAGTTGCAACATGCTCCTTTCATGCAACGTATTGTACGGCTTTAATCAACAGTTCAAATGTACAGTTTTCTGCAATTGGGATATACAGGTTGGACGGTGTAACTGCCATCTTTCATATATAGCTAAGGAGATCCAGGAAGTTAGTATTACTAAATACAATATTGTTTAATATATTACATTTCTTATGTTCTAAACAGAATCCGTCAGTAGAGCAGGACGAAGCAGTGGTAAGATAAATAATATGTAATTTAGATAATTTAGAGATGGTGTATAATGCGAAAGAAGGAGAAAACCTGTTAAATATAACGATAAGACGCAACATGTAATACATCCGAGACCTTTTTTTTGTTTGGGGGGGGGGGGGGGAATTCTATCATTTTGTTGCTGCTGCCGTCTTCGTCGTCCTTCTTGAGACTGGGACACATTATCACAAATGAACATAAATGCATAATTATTACAAATGGGGATTCATTGGACATTGCACACATGAAACTACTCCTCTTGTTTGCATTGATTGATGAATAAATACATAAAGTAATGAAATAATTATAACAAAATATTAAAACATTAATTTTGAGACCAACCAGACTTCAATCGTGATTGAATGCCCCAATCTCCCTCAGTCACACTACCTCCCCCATCTCCAACCCCCTCCATACCCATATAGACCCATATATTTAAAATGACCTCCTTGAATAACAAATATTAATATGTGAATATATTGCTTCCGGAAAAACAGATATGATAATGATGTTCTCTACTCACTGTTTTGATACTCGGCAATTACAACAAATATAATATTACCTTGATGTATTTGTTGTGAAAAATATACATAGCAAAATCTTGTATTTGTATTATGAATTTGATGAAATTATCCGTAAAATAGACACTGAGTATAAGTAACGTGTTTGAATAAATAGATCGTTATTCAAATTTTGGACTTAAATGACATGTTGGTCCCTTTTTACAAGGTTGTATCAGCTTGACAAAAAACAGTAAAGGTTATTACAAACCGTTACAGTATAAAACAAAATAGTATATTTAAAGTGGGTTAGCAATTGATATTTATAGTTATCTGTTTACCCTATTCTTTTCTTCCAATGATATATTATAAAATAAAATAAATCTCTAAACCCGCAATACAAGCAACCATATTAATTTCCAATTGCTTAAGTTACAACTTTTGTAGGTTGTCAACATTCGGCGAACATTTGAAGATTAATCGACTTCTGATTGCTTATTACGCGACAATCAGCTGTTGACCCTTTTAAATCCAAATATAACCTGTAAATACACGTCATACACCGTAGACCCGTCGGTGATCTGTGAATTGGTTCTAATGGTTGAATTAACAAGAACACCTTTCCACGATCAAATTCAGCCGGCAAATGTATTTCGATGAAACAGTGTAAAGCTCTAGCCGACCAACAATTTTCGGAGACCACTTACCAACCACTGTCACTGGAAATCTGTAAAAAGAAAACCCGCCAAACCCCTTTCCTACCTTTGGCAGCGAACTCCCAACCAGTGATTGTCGGAAGTCGGCGACCATTCATAGCTCTAGTGTAACTAGGCCTTAAATGAATCCCATCACTGTTGTGAAGCAGGTGCATGAATTATCTCCATGTTATCCTATCCCATTTAACACGGCTTGCCCAAAGTGTCCAGTTTTTTCTTCTCGGATAACATAATACGAGGGAACGAACTGCTGGGCTTGAAATTAACCTCTATATTGTCAGTTTATGTATCTTATCCCAATATCTCAATTGACAGTTTTTTATCATTATCTTCAGTAGAGTATATTTATATGGTAGCCGCGCTATATAAATTAATTTAAATATGATTATTATTATTATTTCTCATGTTTAATTTCATTTCTAGGTAATTTGATATGTTGAGCACACACCAGAACAGACAAGAGTAATGTGGATTTCAATGATTTAACACGATATTACATGCTCATTTCCTTTTTTTTTTTTTCGGGAAACAAGTTTTAGATCTTCAAGAGGATTTGAAACATGTCACCCCACCCCATCCCCTGCAACGCCTTGTATGGCTTTAATCAAAAATGTAAATATCCAGTTCTCTGCCGAGGTGATATTTTGGTACCACAATGTAACCGTCATCTTTTATAAAGAACCAAGGAGATCTTTGAACTTGTTATTACTACTCCAAATGTTTATTTAAGTTATTGAACTTTTTGTCAAATTTTAAACAGATTTTCGGTGGCCGTCCTGAACAACATGATTCTACTGATCCCAGATGGGTGAGAGAAACAAATAATGTGCAAAATGAGAAAGTGTGTGCAATGAGAAAATGAGAGAGAACATTGCAAAACTGTAACAATTGGAGGCAATAAGTAACAACCCTAAACTTGGGGGGGGGGGAGAATTACATTGATATGTTTTTGATGTTTTTGTTTTCGCGCTCGCCGTCGTTCTTGAAACCGAGACATATTTGAAGAAAAAAAACATATTACTTATCTATACAAACGTGAAATAACGGCCATGATTGATTGTCGAAGAAATATATTTTTTGGGGAAAAAGGATTAGATAATAAAATACATTCATAAATAAGTTAAAACATTAATACATATACACTGTTGGCCATAACGGTGGATTAATTATTTTTACCAAAATGTATTGAATGATTTTGACAATTGTTTATTTCTAATAGATATAAGTGATAGTATACATTCTCAAATTTTATTGAATAATAATTTGCGAGTGTTTGTTTCGCGTGACTGCTAAAGCATGTGTGTGCTACTAAGCCAACCAACTAGGGGACCCACATCATTAAGTTATAACTGACAGTAATGAATATTAATGCCTCATAAAAGGACAATAATATAGCGCATCGAAAAGATATCACTTTTCCCTCCTTCTTTTCTTTTAATGATAAATTATCATTCTGCCCTACTTTTTATCCTGAGTGTCGAAGTTTTAAGCAACAGAATAAGACAAAATGTAAATATTAAAGGTATTACTATCGGAAGACACAAAACAGAAATTAAGGTAGCTCAACTAGCTGATGATATGACAATTTGTGTACAAGGTGTTAAATCTGGAAGGAAAGTAATAAATGTGATTGCAAATTTTGAAAGGGTATCGGGAATACATTTAAATACGAATAAAACTAAATCTATATGATTGGGCAAAACTTCTCCTTTAGAGACAATAACGAATATAAATTGGTTTGATACTTTTGTTAAATCTCTGGGTATATACTTCAGTAAGAATAAATCTTTGAGTGTGAATATGAACTGGTCTCAAGAAAGATTCATTACAATACAACAGCTTTTAAACTCTTGGAAACGGAGGAACTTGACATTTAAAGGGAAAGTAATTATCTTTAAAAGCCTTGATATTTCAAAATTGATTTATACAGCTCAAGTTTTATCGCGCCCTATGGAATGGATAAAAGCGTATGAAAAGTTATTTTATATTTTATTATTGGGAAGTAGAGCAAACGTGGAAAAGGAAAACATGATAAATACTCTTCAGAATGGAGGCATGAATATGATTGACATGTGTACACAATTCATGTCGTTACGAATAAAATGGTTGTTTAGCTTCCTAAGTTTTAAAGAACTCCAAGAAAAGAAATGGAAATGGACAAACAAAAATAGTATTGGATTGAAAAACTGGGAGGGATTGATATCATTATGAATTGTAAATGTTTACCAAATATGTGAATTCTTCTAGAGGGAAAATACCTGATTTTTATTGTGATTTAATTTGTACATGGATTACTGTAAAGCAAGTTAATTATGGAATTGTTACAAAATAAATAATTACAGTGCTTATATAGCGCCTAACACTTACTTTGTCAGAAGTCTCTAAGCGCTCTACAATAATGCAGCATAATTAACAAAATCAATTATTTGGTTAAATTGTGATATCAAATTTAAAGGAAAAGCATTGTTGTATACAAATTTGATCTTCTTCTTCTTATCGAGTCACTACACAAGTCCCGTCCAGTGGTCCACACAGGCTTTGACACGGCAATTCACGGCTTCCAGGTCATCTTGGGTGCATGGCTCTGGCAGGAGTGGGCAGACTAGCAGGTGTTCCATTGTCTGTTCCTGGCCGCATTCACATGCCGTTTGTTCGTCTCCTAGACCCCACCTCTGCATTAGGACTCTGCATCGACCGTAGCCAGTTCTTAGGCGGTCGAGGCTAAGCCAGGTAGGCCAAGTCTCACTGGAGCCGGTTGCGAGTGATTCCTTCGGGCTGAGGGAGAGTTTATGTGGAGTGGTCTGAAGGTGGTTAGACCACAAAGTCATCCTTTGGTTGTGAGGGCTAGTATTAAGAGGCTCTACAAAGTGCAGAAAGCTGTGTCTGGATTTGAGCCGCTTGCCCACTGGCTGTTGTTCGAAGAGTGGGTGGAGTGGATTGTTTTCTTGTTTGTCCTTTTCTTTCTGGGACAAGACCAACCTTCTGACGTGTGGAGGGGCAATACCGCAGAGCAGGTAGATGTCTTCTACTTTAGTTGGCTTAAGGCATCCAGTGATCGCTCTGCAAGATGAATTTAGAGCTGGGTCAATCTTGGGTGCATGGGCCGACCTACTCCATACTGGTGATGCATACTCCGCAGCAGAGAAGCAAAGCGCGAGGGCTGTCGTCCGGATTGTTCTGGCATCAGTCCCCCAGTTGGTGTTGGCTAGCTTCTTGAGGATGCTGTTGCGGGCTCCAACTTTTGCCTTTGTGTTGGCAATGTGGTTCTTGTAGGTAAGGGAGCGATCGAGTGTGACGCCTAAGTAGACTGGGTTGGGAGTGTGCTTCAGCCTTTTCCCATACCAGCTGATCCTTAGTTGATGGTTGGCATCCCTGTTCTTGAGGTGGAATGCGCTTATCTGAGTTTTATCAGGGTTAGCTCTCAGGTGGTTGGTCGCATAGTATGGGATGAGACCGGCCAGGGCATCACTGAGGGACTCCTCCAACTTCACAAAAGACTGGTTCTGGGTGGCGATGCAGAGATCATCGGCGTAGAGGAAGCTCCTGGTGTCTGGGTGGATCGGTTGGTCATTCGTGTACATGTTAAAGAGTAACGGTGCGAGCACACTTCCTTGTGGTAGGCCATTTTTCTGTCTGCGCCATCTGCTGCGATTCCCATTGAGAACCACAAAATATCGCCGATTGGATGAGTCCAGTCAGTCTCACGTCCTTTGTCAGCTCAAAGATCTTCCTGGTAAGGATTCTGTGGTTCACGGTGTCGTAGGCAGCAGAGAGATCAACGAAAGCAGCTCCGGTGATTAGCTTACTCTCATACCCGTCCTCAATGAACTGAGTGAGGTTTAGGAGTTGGCCAGTGCATGATTTTCCTGGCCTAAACCCTGCTTGTTCTGGAATGAGATGTTCATCCACGAATGGGGCGATGCGGTTGAGGAAAAGCCGCTCGAACAGCTTATATGTATGGTACAGTAGGGAGATAGGCCTGTAGCTCTTTGGACTGGCTGCGTCTTTACCAGGCTTCAACAGGGCAATAACTTTGGATTTCCTTTAGAGCTTTGGGATGTTGTTGGTGCCCAAACATTCGTTGAACATTTTGAGAAGCCAGTTGAGGGCGCCTGGTCTAAGCTGTTTGATCTGCTCGCAGAGGATGTCATCAAGTCCAGCAGCTTTGTTGTTTTTCTTTGCTTTGATGGCAGCAAGCAGGTCGTTCATGGTGAACGGTCTAGTGAAGCCTGGGTCATCTTGAAAGCTTGGAGCGTCTGGGACCTTAGGGAGTTTGGCTCTTCTGGGGTGATGGTCAGGGTTTCCCCGACCATTCAATAGGAGTTGATGGGCAACTTGGTCAGCAGTGACTTCATATCTTGGTTGGGCCTTTGTGTAGTCATTGCCCAGTATCCGGATCGTTTTCCATGCCTCCCTGCTGCTATGTGTCATGTCAGTGGATTGAATAAATTCCTGCCACTTCCTCCTTCTATATTCACCAATTTCCTTGGTCAGATTTTCTCCAGATTCATGTGTCTCCTCATCTGGAATTGTTCGATGTAGTCTTCATACATCACCTTGGAGTGGTCCGTCAAGCCTTGAATGTAGCTTGTGCGACATCCTCGGGGGATGTTACGCCTTGACGATTTCTTCATCAACTCTACAAAGGTGTCATAGTTTTGGGGGTGGCAGGTAGGTCCTGGATGTAGGAGTCAAAGTCCTTAGCAAACTTTTCCCAGTTTGCCTTCCTCAGGTTGAAACGACGTCGGAAGGTTACTGCTCGTGGAGTAATGACTGCATTAACCTTAAGCCCTATCGGTCGGTGCTGGGAGTGAGGGATTGGGTCGAGAATGACTTTCTCGCACTGGTTAGCAATCCTGGTAGATGTAAATATCAGGTCAGGGTTGTAGCCACGTCTCCACCTTGCACTGTTGAAAGAGGCAGGAAGCTTAGCGTCATGAATGAGGGACAGCTGATTAGCATCTGCCCATGTCTCGACGAGTTCACCATCTTCGTTCATTTCTCTATATCCCCAGGAAATGCTATGGCTGTTGAAATCACCAATGACCACATTCATCCTGCCGTCAGTAGCTCTGCCGGGCAGGTCGAAAGGCTCTTGAGGTAGCTTGTACACGGAGCTTACGGTGATTCCCATTCGGTCAATAGAAAGGACTTCAATGTTATTGATGTCTGATAGGTAAGATTTGTCCACAGCAAGACCATTACGGGCAAAGATTGCACTTCCGTATTGGTCATGTGGTCTCTCTGCGATGAGGGTCATTCCGGAGATACGAGGGCGAACTCGTGTAGGCCCGCGATGGATCTCCTGGAGGTAGAGAATGTCACAGTTGGCTTTTATGCATAGGACAGCCAAGAGTTCTTGTTTGGCGCCTGAAAGACCTTCAATGTTGGATGAGATGATACTCAGGGCCGGTCCTGACAAGGACCCATGAGTTCGACCCTGGGCTTCAGCAACAAATTGGTCATCATTGTCATTGGTAGCCAAGGTGTTGGTTGTGGTAGTTACTAAAAGAAACTTGAGTAGTGTGGTTGAAGGATTCACAGATTTTCATCTGACCGGGACCGCGACGTGAACGCTTCTTCAATGGCCCCACTGTTTTTACTGTTCTCCTAAGAGTAGATGGTGGTGGTGGCAGAAATTAGCTCAGGACGATGTCCAGTTTCCAGCCTCGCGACGTAGTAGACAATGCGCAGCCTTCTATTATGACGTAACAATCAGCTCAGCAGTGGTGAAAGATTATGACGTCACACGCAGTTGTGATGAAAAGTGCGCGTAATGCGCTGTACTGTAGTTATGCGTATGTGTAACAGGTGCTTCTCTGCGTAACAGGTGCTTCTCCGCGTAAATATTCAAAACAAATATCCAAGAATACGCGAAAAAAAAATTAACAATTTAAATCCTATTAAAAGGGCAAAATTTTCGAATGTTTTGCATTAAAATTAGGTCCAACGATGACGAAAGAGTCCAGATTTTTTCAAAATCGCCTTCCAAGTGTTGTTATCTGTAGTCCGATGTAAGTGCGCTCAAACCCGAGTTACGTCTGAAATTTCGGGAGCCCACGGAAAACACGTCCTCCCCACCCCATCCCCATACAAATTTGATAAAATCGGGTATATTATTTTTAGGAGATATAGTAATAGGAAATAGATTTTTGACAGTCAAATAATTGAAACATAAACTTATCTATTATGATGGTAGATGGTTGAGTGAATATGCCAACATAAGAACCGCAATACAACAAAGAGGGAGGCGAATCATAACATATGCCGAACACGTTTATGATTTTAACGATTACAAACGTAAATCAGTGAAATACTCTAATTTGAATTTGAATAGTTTTTAATTATCAATACACTCTATTACTGTGAACAAAAAATATACGGAACTCATACAATTAATCCAAAAACCATCTAGGGCGGCAGACTTCTAGAACAAAACCTTACAGACAAATTTTTCTATTAAGTGGGATTCTTTATGGTTATTTAAATTGAAATATGCTCGTGATAATTATTTGATACAATTCAACTTTAAATTTATGTATAATATTTTACCAACACCTGTTAATTTATTCAAGAGGAAAATATAAAAAAAACAATTTGTGTTATTACTGAAAAAACCTGGTACTATTATACATGTATTTTTTAATGCGAAAATATTTACCGATTTTGGAACGTTATTGAAATATTATTATGTAACCCCTTCTGTAAACAAATTAAAGTCTCACCCATTTGTGTTGTACATGGTTTTCATGACACACAAGAAAATGTTACAGATATTGATTTAATACTTCATTATGCTTTATTTGCAATCTATAACGCGAGTGTTGGAAATCAATTTAATAAAAATGTAGTAACGAGAATAATTAGCGAATATTTTTTGTTTATGTTGAAATACAAAATAGAAGTAGAGGAAAATAAAACTAAGACAACAGATTTGAATATTATTAAGTGGAAGAAGACAATTACTGATTACAATCTGCTATCAAGTAAATAGAGATATATAATTTGATTTGATCTCATTTCAACATGTGATTAAGTGCTTTGTTATGAATATTTATGTACTACGATACGATGCTAGTGCAATTTTTCATAATATAACTAAGGAGATCTTTGAACTTTGTAGTACTACATGAAATATTAATTAAATCCTTGACGTCTTTGCTCTATTTTAAACAGACATGGAAAACCTGGTCACGAATTGATGTAAACAAAAAGGTAAGAAAAATAATGTACAATGTTAGAGAATGTGTTAAATAAAACAATTCTTAGCAATTTCAAATATACTCTTTACTTTTTTTCGGGGGAGGGGGACAATTTGTTGTTGTTGCTGTCGTCATCGTTTTTCTCGAGACTTAAATACATTTCAAAAGTAATACGATTAAATTATAAATACAATGGTTGATGCATTTGCGCCATGCCGTGACTTTGGCTTTACATTCATGAATGTTTCCACATTATTCCATATTATGTTCATGAAAATGTATGATGAAAAAAAGAAAACAGATGCAGAAACCAATAAATCAAATCAAATCAAATCAAATCAAATAAAAACTGTCATATTTCATAAAGAATTAAGGTGATCTATAGCTTAGAATCACTAAATGAAATACTGATTAATTTATTGACCTCTTTGTTTTATCAAAAACAGCCTGATGAAAATCGACCAAGAATGGTTTACGACAGGAAAGTGAGTTGAAACATATTCAAGATTAGAGATTGTGTACAGTGAGAAAGAGGGGGAGAACATGGTAAATATAAAGTATTAGATTCAAAATGTAATCAATCCTATACTTTTTGAGATGCTCCTTCCCTGCAACGTATTGTACGGCTTCAATCAACATTTTAAACTTGCAGTTTTCTGTCATGGGGATATTCAGGTTGCACGATGTAACTGCCATCTTTCATACATAACTGAGGAGATCCAGGAAGTTAGTATTTGTCAACACAAAAATCATCTAGACGGCCATGCATTATGGCTCAAGGCATGGGCACACAGAAGATTTTGTTATATTGGGAACCGGGGTAAAATGCGATAAATTATTGAAAATGTATTGCATTTTCTATGTTTTTTAAAAATTTATGGAAACTGCCCCCTACCCTAGCCCCCGCTGCGTACAGTCATGGTTCAGTGACAAAGCAATAGCCTCGTAACTGTGAGGCCCCAGGATCAAAACCGTGTCGATTTGATATATTAGTGTCCTTTTGTGGGGCATTAATCCTAATTACTGTCATTTCTGACTTAACGGCATAGGTCTCCTAGTGGATAAGCATATTAGCATACACATGCTTTAGCAGTCACGAAAAACACACATTGGCAAATGATTGTTCAATAAAATCTAAGAATGCATACTATTATTTAGATCTTTTATTTTTAAATTATTTTTAAAATAATTCAATAAATTGGGATAAAACTAAAATATTCTACCTTTTTGAGCGACAGTGTACATTCCTCAACGCTTCCACAGTAATAGCCTCTTGTCGATGTCCTCGCGCTGTTGGAGTCTCTAAATTCTGACGAGCGAAGCGAGTCAGAGAAACCGAGGCGCTTGCGCGGAGGGGCTCTTGACAAGTGATCTGGATTTCTTATGTTTTACTTTGTTTGGCGAATATTCCGACCCAGCAGAGTTCGGTGAAAGTCATCCAATCAGAGAGAGCTACTATGACGTAATATCTACCGCTCTGTGCGAATTCCCTCCGTGAGAGCGAGACTGGCCGCCTAGTTTTAGTCTGCAAGCACAAACCCTGGTCAGTCGTAAAAGAGAGTGTGCACTATAAGACTACCACATGCCACGTACTATAGCTGCTCCTGACCTATATTGGTACAACCAGTAGGTACCAGTAGATAGCTGGGCTAGGCTTCTCTCAAGGCACAATGATTTTTTGATAAAGTGTCAAATTAGGGTCTGTGCTTGCAGACTAGCCTAGTTGGGCAATCCCGAACACACAGTGTACACACACACAATCGCTGCGGTCTAGACATGCATAATTCAGTAGGAAATCGGGTCTCATGAATATATAATTCAGATCACTTGTCAAGAGGCCCTCCGCGCAAGCGCCTCGGTTTCTCTGACTCGCTTTGCTCGTCAGAATTTAGAGACTCCAACAGCGCGAGGACATCGACAAGAGGCTACCACAGTATTAAAATGCATGAAGTTTCTCCCTCTCGTCTTGTTTCCATTTCACAATGTTTTCCTTTAGTGCCCAGTTTCCTCTTCTCGGATAATGTACAAGGGAATGAGATGCTGGCTTTGAATAAAACGTCTGTATTGTCACTATAGTTACCTTATCACAATAATGGAGTTGAAAATAGATTGTTATTTTCTTCAGTAAAGGGTAGCTACGCTACGCTTGAGAGGAGATGTAACATGCCTCACCCCCCCCCCCCCCCCCAAAAAAAAAAAAAAAAAAAAAGGCGGACTCTCCCCTTCAATGTGTTGTACGGCAGTTTACAATTTCAGTTTTTTGCAATGGTTATATATAGGTTACACGATGTATTACTAATTAAATATTTATGAATTTCTTGACCTTTTCGTTGTATTTAAAACAGAACCAGACAACAGAAGAGGACGAACAAGTGGTAAGAGAAATAATATACAAGGTTAGATAATGTACGTCCGGCTTGCAACGAACACTCACGTATAACGTTCACGTTCACGCATTGCGCCCTTTCGTGAAACAGGTCACCCAAATCTACAAAGTGTTGGGTTACGTGACCCAGCAATTTGTTGATTTTATATGCAACCTACGAAAGCTCACGTAAATTGACGTTGGCGTTTAAAAAATAATGCAAATTGTCATTGAGAAG
>JAVYIG010009506.1:0-72500 GCA_035222895.1 Strongylocentrotus droebachiensis
GGGTTATCTATCTACAAGATCGCGTTACCTCCAGTAGTACTGAAAGTAGAAACCATTAAAGTTACACTCGAATAACAAATTCATTTTAGCTGGCCACTTACCAAGGGATGAATTTAAAAAAAAATGTATTGCTGGTGCAATGTGTCACAAGAGGATATGCTATTCACCTCTCTCTCTCTCTCTCTCTCTCTCTCTCTCTCTCTCTCTCTATATATATATATATATATAATTTTCATACCAACATTATATCTCCAGTGGCTGATGCGATGTTAGAAATGAGTTCAACGTACCCCAAATTCCCTTATTTTACCATCTTAAACCTTTTAACAGAAGCACTAACATGATCAAAACCTGTCAAAAATTCACGCTTCACCAAAAAGCAAAATGTCAGAGTTGCACTTTGTCTAATATGCGTCACAGATTCAAAGACAGTGACAATAATACTGTTTCACAGAGAATGTGTAGATTCGAGTTTGTTTTCATTTTAAAAGTCACCCAGGTTGAATCAGCACTTGCCTTGTCTCAAAATTGTGATTTCTTTCTGGTGCGTGGGAGGAGTAAATATTTGGATTTGGATATTCATGACGTAGCACACAACTCTCTCAAATTGTTACGACATAGTATTTGAGACAAGGCTTGAACTTTCCAACTGGGGGAGGAAATCAAAAACGGCACGAACTAGATAGAATTAAAGATTTGAAAGCAATAGGATTTCTCTCGCCAGTTTTTGGCGTTGAAGAAAGCTTATTAGCCATTGGAAAATAGTATATCCTAACTTGTCGTGAAATATGAATAACTCTGTCTAAACATAAAGAAAGTAATTGCTTCAAACTCGTCGTGTAGGTAATTATGCAGTTTGAAAAACAGATATTGGTTTCCCATTAGGTGTGCCGAATCTAGATATTGACAATAATCATTCTCTCCTGTTATGAAAACGGGATATCTATATGCACTTCTAGTGTGCTTTGAAATCTTGCATTTGCTACGGGAGCCTTTTATCATATTTATGAAAAGATTGCTTTCAATTTTTTGAATTATGGCAGACGATTTGTACTACCAAACGAACAAAACAAAAAAATAACCCAACTGGGGATAAACTATCATGTAAAAACAATCACGGAGTTCGAGGGCTCAAACTGAAAGTCTTTAAAATGACACAGAAAAATATAATCGTATAAATGATCAAACCCGTTTTTTGATGGTAAACTTTAGATTTTTCTTCGAGAAAAATGATATTTGCTTCAGGTATTTCCGTCGGAGCCCCAGTTCTTTTTCAATAGAATGCAATCGATTAAATAATCAATAGAAATGATTAATAAACTATAGGGAATGGTTTCATATCACAGGAGGAAGATTAATCATTATACGTGGTGAATGTTGGCCATGAAAGTTTCAGACCCTACTACAATCATGTTAAAACATATAGTGGATATTACATTTGCATTGATTTTTATAGAGTTTTAACGACTGCCCTAAGAATTACGGTGTTATATATCCACCTCCGCGTAAAAAAACTGATAATTTTCCTGAGGAAACTCAGCAAATTGCGTATCGCTTCTTTTTTAGATCATTGTCTTAGTGTGCTTTAAATCGTTAGTCCTCGTTTTCTGTCCTTCCTGCCTATACAAATTCGTGAAATTCACCACAGAGCATCACAAAAGTCACTAAAAATCAGGTTATCTGCCGTAACCATGTCTAAAATGTTTTTACCATACAGTTGGCACAACATAATGGGCAAAATATTCATCCTTTTGGCGGTACAATAATCAATAAACCAGTTCGTAGATACAATAGAGGTTATTTTTCCATCAAAATTGTAAAAGCCACCGAGACGAACAATGGATATGATAAAGTTACGTAATCAACTTGATTATTCTCAAGCATGTATTTCGTGCATCAACGGTGTAAATTATTATTTTCGAAGGGAGAAGCAACATCTTTTTTCACGAAGCGTCTCCATCACTTAGGCAGTCGTTATCACGAAGTGCACAGATATGTTCATATTTGGGATCATTAACCTCGAGCTAACTATGAGATTTGCAAGCCATCTGCCCATTAATGATAACAAAAAATCAACACTTTGCTCATGTAGAGTGAAAAAATTCTCTAAAGGCCATCGAAATTGAGATTCGGTAAAATGGGCAATTATCTACTAAATATAAAACCCATTTTCAAAAGAAACACTGCGTAGAAGACGCCCCTGAAGACGGTTTCCAGTTTAAACTATGTTTTCCCAATAGTTTCTAAAAGAACGACAGACATGGGTTCTACATATCGATGAATGATTCTCTAGGGTTAAGAAAGCCCAATACGACGAAGAAAAAGTAAATCTAAACGACACGGAGTCGGATCATCATCCGAAACAGATGAGACACACAAGTCATGATGAACATGGAACAAGGTAACCCAAACTCTAAAGAGGGACGAGAGAACCTAAATCTTGTCGAGAAGTGAACGATAATCGGAGCTCTACCCAATCCAATCTACAGGGTATTTGGGTTAGCGCCTCTCCCCTGCAGTTACAAAGCGCTTCACAATTTGCTCCTTAACGTAGTATAAGGTTTGCTACAATGATAACACTTTAAAAACATCACGAAGTTAGACTGAAATCCCTTCAAGGGCGTTTCAACCTGTTGTCGTGTCATTATGGGATGTCACTTTGACAGACCGATGAACAACGAATGTTTTTTTAAACCTTGAGTTTGATCATGTCACCTCTGTTACCGTGAAGCCACTCTGACCTGAAAAGTCAAGCCCACTTTAATGTTCATCAGGTTCACCTTAACCTTCAATCAAAATAGAATACATCCTTGTATGGAGAAACACTAGAAGGGTTATTGACAAGAGGAATAACATACGAACTTTCGTGATTTAAAGGTTACGATGTATTCTTTTATTCAATGACCAATAAAACCTGATGGCTTCATTATAATTTTGCTCTTTTTCAGTGAAAGAAGCGAAAGGCAAAAAAAATATATAATTCAGTTCAGATGTTCTCTGGATTTTGTGCGAAAATACTAGTTTGAGTCTTGTTATTCCTCACTCAGATATGACCTGACAATACCGCTTCCCCCTTCTTTTAACGTAAATTGTAATACGCTTCATATTTCTGTATCATATCACACAGAGCAAAGTGAACACGCGTATAACCTTTTTGCTCGCAGTTGCCATTAATTTTGCATGTTTAAACAAATTATTAGAAAAAACAATGTAAAAAAACAAATACCTCAGCGGCTTGAAAGGCCCTTTAAAACGCCCAAACGCCCTCCCTTTGGAGTGCTCGCAGATATACCGCCGTATACACCTCCATGTACGGTTCATCAGCTAATACACGCCTCATCGATTGGGATGAGATCTTTTCAAAGTTCAAGTCAATAGGCCCGTTCACACATAACAATTAGTGCGGTTTGGATAGCGATGCAAAGATCGATTTAAAAAAAATGGGGGGGGGGGGGACCGTTAACACATGTCAATTTAGTGCCACTTGGAGCACGATGCAAAGATCGATTTTTTTTTGTGTGGAGGGAACACATTACACAATACACGAAAACGTCCGAGCTGCGCATGCGTAAATCTCGACGATGTGTGTGTGCGCTTGGAATCTTTTTTATTCTCAATAACATTCACACACACAGCGCCCGGCAACTATCGCGATTATTCTAAAAAAATCGCAATACTTACTGCGAATTGGATCACGATGCGCATCGCGAAGATGAGTGAAATTATTCTGTCCACACACGCACAAAATCGCGATGCAAAAAACGTTTTTTAATCTCACTTTTTTTCATGTAGGTTTGAACGCCCCTAATATGAACGGACATTGGGGAAAAGTTTGCGCCAAAGTGACTGAAATGACAAATTTCATTATCGAATTTCTAAAACCAGATGGTCTCGAGGCCAACAAATCCCAATGGAATGTCCAAAATGGGAAGCGTTTTCATAAGAAACAAACAATCTTCAGCGTACGAGTCACCAAAATTACAATCTTCCCCTACGACTATGCTTATTAAATATGCAACCTTGTCTGACGTGATATACTGACAGCAAGTGCACTCTGAGAAGAAGTGTTTTTAAACTCTTTCATGACAGAAATATATTTAACCCTTTCACGACAGGGTTAGTTAAAGAGCTAAATTCTTCAAATTGGGAACAAAATTGTTGTCCTAATGTACGGCGATATACATGTAGTGCTGAAGACCACATGCAATTAAATCAAAGATATATGGAAATGTGCAAAAATAGGATTTGAAGTATAATCTGAAAGGCTTTTATCGATTTAATATTCCAGTAGGTCGGATTATAGGTAATGCTAGGGGAAAGTATTAAACTAGGTTGTGTAAAGAAGTAACCATACAGCATACTTAGTAAACACGGTACAGTTCACTAGTCGCGCCCAGTCTTTCTTAAATCCCATATCTGTGTACAGGTACCTGTTCTAGATACAGTAACATTTTGCCATTCAAAATTAAATAAAGTAAATCATTCATATTACTACTTTATCTTTGTTAATACTTAAACATTATACGGTTTTAGTTCCATGTAATCATAGAACTACTTCGTTTAGCTTGTGGCTGGATAGGGCTTTCCCACAAGAAAATAGTTGTTTCAATCTTGTCTTCTAGTTTGAACTCAACCTTTATTTTCAGGCGGAAAGTGGGTCGGAGATCACAAGGCTAATGTTTATATGGATGTCAAGGGACAGATAAGTAGCTCGGTACGTAGACTCTATTTTACAGAAGGAAATAAAATAGGAACTTGGTTACAATCCTTTACACGACTGTGGATATTTGAAGGAATCTATTCTGAGGCCATTTCTTTATTACATTATATAACACATTGTATTCATTACTACAATTACGTTTGAATTGTGAGAGATGATTGTATGGATCAAACATTTCAATATGAGACGTTCTACGGTTTTGAAACTATCGTAGGCTGAAGAACTTGAAACAATTGCGACTGCGTTGTTAGTATATTAAGTTACTACGATTTAAATGAAAGAATTTCCGGTGTTCCCAAGGGCATGTTATTAGGACCTATGCTCTTTATCATTTTTGTATTATTCTTCATGGTGCGGAATGAAATCGATAGTCATAACAAATAATATTTGTTGGATACTCTTTCTGATGCATTGTTTACGCCTCGTAAAATGCATTCACGTTTCGCCGAAAAAACATGTATACATGGCTTATAAATCAAAGAAACATGCTTGAATAACGGTGTGATATAACTGAGCGTATGTAGCTCCATATTATGTTTATTATCACCATTAATCATAGAGAATTGTCCGTTGCCTAGGATGGAACAACACAGCTTTCCTTCATGAACAGGTAGCTCGCTAACCTTGGTTTGATCACTGTAAAGAGTTCATTTGACACCCTGTCGGAGACATAAATAGTTATAATCAGTAGCACATCTAGAGGGTGCTGGGTGGCTCAAGCTTTGTCCCCCACAACGAACACATACACACACACGAATATATATATTCATCTTGCACTGGTAACAGTTAAATAACCTCGAAGCCTTTGGTGCATCTATTCTATGATAAATACAATTTGGCACGTGGAGATTACCTGGGTGATATACAGTGCGTCCCAGAAAAAACGAAACCGAGAAGTATTGATGTTCTATCATAACTTAATCACAACTATAATTAATGAATGATACATATTTGGAAAGCTTAGAGTCTCCTCTTTCAGTTGATGCTACTCACGTGATGCATATTCCACGCATGAGTGATTAAAAGCAATTTGAAGGAAGGAAACCAAAAAGACATTTGGCGGGCGGTATCTGAATTTCGAAGAAAAATTCACATTTCTAGAAAGTTGAGTTTCTGCCCTTTCATATGACACCTCAATCAGGAAAAATGAGCGAGGAATGACAAAGTTTTGTTTGTTTAAAGTAGTGCTTGCATTTCCATAATTTTATTAAAAGAATCCGTTTTCACTGGCTGCCTGCCGTATCAAGAAACGAAATTAACAAAAGACTTAACTCCGTTTCGTTGACAATCAGCCGTAGACGAGAGACTTCATGCATGGCTGATTATCATCGAAACGGAGTTAAGTCTTTTGTCAAATCTGCTTTTTGCTACGGCAGGCACCCAGTGAAAACGAATTCGTTTGTTAAAATTATGAAAATGTAAGGGCTACTTTAAACAAACAGAACTTTGTTATTCCTGGCTCATTTTTCTTGATTGAGGTATCATATGAAAGGGCAGAAAATGAACTTTCTAGAAATATGAATTTTTCTTTGAAATTCAGATACCGCCCGCCAAATTACTTTTTGGTTTCCTTCCTTCAAATTGCTTTTAATCACTAATGGAGACTCTAACCTTTCCAAATATGTATCATTCATTAATTATGGTTGTGATTAAGTTATGATAAAACATCGATACTTCTCGGTTTCGTTTTTTCTGGGACGCACTGTACAAAGAGTTAAGTAGTAATGGTTATAGTGTAAATGTCTTACTAACCCGTATGGGAGCGATTAATAGGTTCCAAACTCCTGACCTATTAGGACCCAAAGCAAGGCTACCACGCCCTGATCGCGAATTTCATACTCTTTAAACCGGGTTGAGTACATTTCGGGCCATCTTGCAAAGAAAGATGCGTTTAATCGCAATTAAAGAAACATAAACGCTGTTGTCACCAATGCGCCATCCTGATTGATGGAAAATCAAGATTCCTTGTAATCACAGTCGATTGATTTTGGTTGCGTTTAGACGTAATTGTCATGAAAGAGGGCATATATCTGTGTTTTTTCTTCTTTAAAGGCATGGTAGTTTACCGGAATTTCTACCACTGCTGTAATGTATTTTCAATTGCGCCTTCTTTCGTTAAAGGCGTACATAGAGCGATTTTTCTATTCCTCTACCCATGCATCTTCACGAGCGCGTAGTGCATTTCGTAATGCATCATGGGACATGCTTTCGACACATTGGAACGTTGCGAGCAACAGATGGCAGTAGATGTAAATCTGAAGTAATGCCCTGCCTATAAGGAGGGTCTCAACAGCATTCAGTCTTGTTGATTTAATCTTTTTTCACTAGAAACTATAGAGATATCTAATGTTTAAGTCCAAGTTCAGTTTATTTCACATCCAATAAAAATCTTACAGCAATATAACATTCAAATACAATAATATAAAATGCAATATATATAAAATATATTAAGAACAAATACAACAACAACAGTAACACTAAAAATAATTAATGGGTGGAGTAGGGATGTGAGGGATCAGAAAAAGCCATTGGCTTATCTAGGCTGGTCCCCTTTTTTTTATGTTAATATGAAGAAAAAGAAGTCGCGTCAACAATATTTTTTTTCTTGTCGTGGTTTAAAAGTAATCTACCTAAACTTTATACCGTCTCGAGATGGTAAGATTCTCGGGAAGATTTTAGTTTCATCTTGGGGATAACTGAATCTACATGAACATTTATATCCCGTCTTCGGCCTGAATTAGCATCTCGTCAACATCATGATTTAAATCTTGTCTCATGATAAGAGACACTCGGACAGTTCTCGAATTTCGCCTTTAGATCAAATATCCATTGTAATGTCGCCTTGGGAGGAAGTAGACTGTTGTTTTCGTCCAAATCTTGACTCGGAATTGCATCACATTGAAACCCAATCTCGAGATTTAAAAAACCTCTTCAATATTAAAGTCCTATTTTTAACTAACATTGAAATCTCCTCTTGTCAGAAACCAAATGTATCTTTGGATAAAAGAACCCGTCGATTTGAAATCTCGTCTCAGAAACGCTACTACAACACTGAAGTCTTGTCTCTGGACATTAATTCCTCACATCCTCAAAAGAGGGGTACAACGACGTCAGAAAAACATAGGAGAGTATAAATATCCTCTATCCACAAAAGCCCTTGTGTTGGTTTGCTCTTAATGCAAATACTTATGACCTTCAAGTTATCAACCCTACTTTGCTTTTAAAGTATTATTGTGTTTTACAAGTGATCCTGCTACTTTATCTCGGGCTCTGCAATGTCAGCATTACTAACCCAAATGTATCGTAGTTGTCGTTTTAGCATGACACTGTATGAATGTGATCTTATTGGCAGCTAGGTTTTCTTTTATTTGTTCATGGGACCCACAAATGGACCTTAACCAATCTTGTCCAATACCCGTTCTGAATATAAAAAATACACAAGTCAGAAGTATTGAGTTCCTCCGTTTGATCTTATCAACATCAAAATGCTAAACCACAAATTAAATGAGGAAACTTATGCATTCTGTGAATGTTTCAACAACATACTTCATCACAATCATCTGCA
This sequence comes from Strongylocentrotus droebachiensis, assembly GCA_035222895.1. Lineage (NCBI taxonomy): Eukaryota > Metazoa > Echinodermata > Echinoidea > Camarodonta > Strongylocentrotidae > Strongylocentrotus > Strongylocentrotus droebachiensis. The sequence goes on from JAVYIG010009506.1 coordinate 8,286, forward strand.
TATTCTACAATTATTTCTTAAAATATTTTTTTTATTTTTACGAAAGGGTCTAAGATGATGCAAGGCATGATGGAAGAATATTTGATCTTTAACTGTAATCCAAGGCCACAAAGCACTTTGCGAAGAGTGTCCATGTATATATGCAAAGATAGGGCTCTTCAGCTGACAAGTTGAGCGACTGAGAAAGCTTTAAATGGAAATACTATTCAGTGTTAAGAGACCGCCACGGAGGTATTACATTCCATAGTGAAAGTTAGTATGTATTTTATTCATCTTAGCTTATCCAGAAGAAGTTGGAATGAAAGAGAGAAAAAAAAACAGCAAGTAAACCGAAAAGCTTTTAGAGTTCTTTGTTAAAAAGGTGGCGAAAAAGACATAGGATATATAGAAAGAAGGAGAGGTATAGGAGAAAAAGAAAGGGATGTCGGAAAAGAGGTTAAAATTATAGTTTGATATAAAGTGAATAAAACAAGAGAAGTTGAATTTCTTGTGACACCATAAATGGAATAAAATATGGCATTTTATTGGGATTGCTAATAGATGTTATTAAGTGGTTGAAATTGAAGATTATGATTCATCCAACATTATTCAAATTAGTAATGATTTATGAATCATGTATTGCAAGTAGATCTAATTACTGCTCTGACGGGGACAAAGGGAAGCCCCCCCCCCTATAACGGGTAATGAGACCATCTGAAAAAGCCAGTAGAAACCGGCGACACGTTGCAATTTAGAAGGTAGGTCTACTTGCAGTAACTGGCTCTTAATGTTCTTCAGTAGCGTGTATGTAGGTTGGTACAACCACCGAGTTATTCTCGTTGGTACACCCAGACCTTCAACAATGAAGATTATCTGAGGGACTGACTATGCACGAGATTAAACGGAATCGGCCGAAACTTGTGAATCTTCCTGTCTCAAGGTCTAGACCGAATTGTTTAGAAGATCTGTTCTTGTATTAAGGTCTAGACCGAATTGTTTAGTCTTTAGGATATGTTCTAGTCTCCAAGGTCTAGACCGAATTGTTAAGTCTTTAGGATCTGTTCTTGTATCAAGGTCTAGACCGAATTGTTTATTCTGTAGAATCTGTTCTTGTCTGAAGGTCAAGAACGAATTGTTTATTCTTTAGGATCTGTTCTTGTCTCAAGGTCTAGACCGAATTGTTTATTCTTTAGGATCAGTTCTTGTATCAAGGTCTAGACCGAATTGTTTGGTCTTTAGGATCTGTTCTAGTCTTCAAGGTCTAGACCAAATTGTTTAGTCTTTAGGAACTGTTCTTGAATTAAAGTCTAGGCCGAACTGTTTTGTTACCAAGACCTTTTTACATCTAGTCAGGAGTTCCGCACGACTAAAGGTCCGTGTGGTCCAACAGTTGGCCTCATGAAAACTCGGTCTAGTCGACCATTTGTCATTTGAAGTTATGTGGTGGCGTAGTGGTTCATTCACTGTACTTTACATCAACAGTTGGGGTTCGAATCCCAGCGTGACACTCTCGTCCTTGGGCAATACATCAATTCACATGTGCCACTGTCCACCCAGGTGTAAATGGGTATCCTACATGGTAGAGAGCCATATATTTGATCAGTCGGTTTACTGATAATGCTGGAGTGCCAGGAGCGTCATTGGATGATGGACATTTATATATTTATTTACTTAATAACCGCTTGTGGGATGGAAAACCTTATCAGCCCAAGTGCTGTTTTTCATAGGAGAAATGATCGCTACAAACGAGTCATAATCATTATTATCATCATCATTGCCTGAGATGTCCCAGACAAGGCTCGTACCCTATAGTCACCATTGATCAGTTTTGTTAAAGTAAAGGTTCCCAAGGTCCGGACGGGAGATGGGTGGCCATCCGTTCCTTAGGTTCTGGTAATGCAACTGCACTTCGAAAGAAACTACCTGAACTTTATTCCAAGTAATTATAATGAATCATGATTCTCCCTCATTATCATGAGTTCAGTTCCAGGGCTCCATCATTGCTGAAGTGTAAAGCAGATCTAAAAATTAAATATTCGCGATTATCACATTGTAAATCGAAAAATTCAATTAATGTTCTTTGGTTCAATCAGTCGGAGTATTCGTATACGACTCTCCAGCGACATGAGAAAGCTGATTATTTAATACTCAATTAGTAAGTTGGTCACACCATCGAACCGACTCCATGCCGACTCCAACCCGACCGACTTTTGTCCGATTGCTAAAATTGCAATTTTCTGTTAGATCTACTGTCAATGTGGTGTCTGTTTCGCAGGTGTGACTCGAGTATTTCCCCGATCGCTGACAAGTATTTACATCACAATCCACTCGTCGGCACTCCTTCCAGAAGAGGTAAGCCCACTGTCCTAATTCATCATCATGTGGCACATGTCTCATTCCATCAACCTTAATACTTTAACACCGCATATCGTCTTCCCCCGTCGCTAAATACCAAGTCCCAAATCGCTAAATACCACGTCCCAAATCGCTACATTTCCCACAAGGCAGAAGATTTTCAGGGTGATTTCCCTCCTTGGAATTGTAAAACAGGGAATATTGTCGATCAAATGAAGTCCTTCACCTACCCTGCGAAAAACATGGGGTTAAAAAAAATGTCCAACGTGACGGCAATTATATCTATATTAGACCAACTTTAAGCAATGCTAAAAAGTGAGCAAAAATCACCAGACTAAGTTAGTCATTTTCACCCTCAGATTGGGCAACTATTCCCAATATCATGAGGACAATGAATCATTTTGATATCCAGTTTTAAATATTGTACTTTGAAATTTGAAGTGTTTTTTTTCTCATAAAAAACTCAATCGGCAAATTGATGTCGCTTTTTTCTTTAATTGTTCAGTTTTATCTTTGTTGTTTGTTTCAATCCAAGGCATTAAGGTACCAAATTATGATTAATGATATTTATTTTTATGTAAACCTCTCGAATTAATTTCAATTCTTACCGTACCGCCTACAAATAGTTTCGAAGTGTTTACGCGTTACAGAAACGTTACAAAAGGAATGTCATTTATTATTATTTTCACATTCATAATACATCACACCAAAATAACGATCTTATATAGCTTTATGCAATGTCTATAACCATTTAGGATTTCCATAATCTTATATCAAAATTTACTCAATAGCGGATAATATTTATCAGGCTATTCTTTCGTGAGCTCATAACTTTCATGCTAAACCATTCCATATTACTACTTTTTCTCACCCAGGATAATTTATCCGTAATTAAATGCCAGCTTTTATCCGAGCCATTATCTTAATGTGCTTCCTAAAAAAAAAACTGTTAGAAAATAAAGTAAAAAGTGAAAAATTCGCCATTGACACAAAGCGACAATTTGTGTGGATGGAAGTCTTTCAAAAGACATACTTGCGTGCTACATTGCAAAGGACACAAAAGATATGATTTATTTCAAATACGTTTAAATACTCCGGTAAAGAAACAGAAATCAACTGACTTAAGTCCCTGGAAAACATTAAAAGATCCACCGTTGGGTTCAAGCGTGTCAACCATTACAAGACTATAAACATCTGCAAAGATCGTAATGCCGAAGGCTGTCACTATGAACATGACTGACAATGAGAGCGGACAAAATATACAGTTCCTCAGGTAGACAAAGGAACATCCCTTCACTGCTATTATGTAAAAATGTGTAGAACAGGTGTCACATGCATATTCACCTTTTTACATAATAGCTGTGAAGGGATGTTCCTTTGTCTACCTGAGGAACTGTATATTTTGTCCGCTCTCATTGTCAGTCATGTTCATAGTGTGTCTGGCCTTCTCTTTACAAATAGCTGTCTGGGAGATATTTCAATGACAATCGCATTGTCATATTCTCATCTTTATTCAGGGCTTACCAGTGTAAGTACCACGCAACTGTAATTTCAGCTGGATATACTTGTCAGTTTTTTGCCTCAAGTTGTATTCTGAAATCATATACAGATTTCCATTCAAAACGTGTCTGTCTGCACATCTTGTGTTATATAGTTTCAGAAGCTCTAAATGGGTAACCCAGGGGTCGATATCGCAAGCATGATCTGTCAATGAGAACGTCAGAATGAATCAACCGAATCGGATTGATAACTGTTTTCGAGCGTTTCCCTCACCGGGCAGTGACATTACCGCCTGGATACTGCTTTACCATATCAATTACATGATAAACTTGAAATGAATCTATTAATTCTGAATTAGATATTCAGAGTCAAATATAGAAGTATGGTTGACAGATTTGACTCCGAAAGCCCAGTGAAGAGGTGGGAGTCATGGGGTTCGAACACCCCATCATTTTTACCTTAAGAGTGAGACCCATATAATGGTCCACGCAGTCGGGTACTTTTATATTTATTTGAAAATATTTATACAGGATGACAATATCAACCAAGGCTATTTGAGACAGCTATCCCCTCGACTATAACCCCGGACAAGTACAAGGCGGGAAATGGTTCCTTCGCCAGGGATGTCACAAAATACGTAATCGCTCATTTTATTAGTGAGCAAATTTTCCTTTTAAAGATGATATTGGTCCTGATGTTAATTGTCTGGGGGGGGGGGGGGGAGGGGGGTTCTCGTGAGGTGGGGTTATATCTGATCGGGATTAATTGTCCTGAATACTGCTAATCGATCACCCCAGCCCTCTTCTAGATTTCGTCCAAATAGCTTAAAGGTAAAGACCAGTTTTGGAAACGCCTCCCTCTCAAAATATGAAATGGAAGCTCTTATTACCAATCATGTGAAATATGTGTTTTGACTAATACGTGATCAAACACATTTTGTCGAGAAACATCCTACTAATTGATATATTTGGTAAATTATTATATCTATTTGGACCTAATAGATATAACGCACGTGTCGCGCACGTGTCGCGTAGTCCCATATACATCTTTCTGTGCACATTGCTTGTAACTTTACCAAGACTGGGCCAAATCTCTTATCATTTTGATGATTCCAGAGCCTTGCAATACACACCAATACATGCTAGATAATCAACCTTTTCTGATGGATTCCACAACGTTTCTTTCACAATGCAATCGCCTGACCATAGCTGGTCTTTTTCTTTAAGAAATGCTTGAGTATAAGTCTGGACATGTCACCTACTACATGTACTTTGTTTATACCAGGAAATAAGTCGACTACTACGCATGCCTATTGGTGGATTGGGGTAGTGACATGATCAACTTGAAACGCATACTCGAATTTGTCCACTTTCCTTCACATTAATGTTCTTAAGTGTCACTAGTGAGATGGCGTTTGAATGAAAGTGAAGCTTTAGGGGAATCACACTCCGTTTCCTGGGCTCTCATGGGATCTAAGGAAAAGTGTGGCCTCCCCAAAACGTGTTTGTAGAACGCATCAGAATAGACAGGTTATGTCATCTAGATGTTGTAGTCCCATCCGTGTTTGAAGGATTTCAAGTTGTCGACTTCAACGTGGTAAGCCCTGTCAACTTACTCTCGTATAGTGAACGAGAGCAAAACAGACAAGGTGATCAACATCCGGTAATAAGGCTTGCGATGCCCGACGATCTCCTACAGTACGGATGGCGACAATGTCCTACGATGCGAAAGACAACGACCAGAATCAACAACCTCCACCATCATCAACATGATTCAAAGATTACGATTCGTTGATAAAGTTGCAGCCAGACAAAAAATAAATACGTGTGAATATTTAATTATTTAATGATAATTATATATGACCCTTTGTTCGACCTTTTTATTTTCCTGCAGAATGGTAAAGCCATGACCCTTCGTATCGCCAAAGAACCTAGGTGTAACAACTCAATAATCAGTTTAGTCATGGTCGGGTGACCTACATATCCACTAGACAACTCAATGAATACAAGATGTTGAAAAATTAATATCGGATATATATTTTATTCCAGCATTCATCTTTTTATTTCCTTCTTCGATACATTACCGATGTCAGCAGATAAAAGGTCGTGACTTTAACGGTTTCATGTAGAAAACTGATACAGTTGCTCCCAATTAGCCTGTGTGTATTGTATTCTAATGTATCCCCAAAACAGGATGCAGGGCTATAACTTCGGATGGACGGAAACCTGAAGCCGAATAAGCCCTCACAGTTACCAAATATTAATGAGATCAGGGAAAAAGAAACGTTATATCCACTGCCAATACAAGAATTAACTCAAAGTGGCAGCTACCGTCCGGTGGCATATCCGGGGATGATCACAGGGGCGGAACCCCCCCCCCCCCCATGAGGGGCAGGGAGTGGGGACAACGTACCGGGGCATGGGAGCATGACGTAGGCATTCGGCAATAAGGTTGCTTATTGTTGCTAGGTCTACAAACGGGACGGGGAATACCCCCTTCATCTTAACCTGGATACGCCGTCACCATCTTATCTTTCACGCATACTTTTCCCAAAGACACCTTATCTCCAGGAGACAAAGTTACCATGCCATTCTAAATCCTTCTTTCCGGGCTTTGCGTGCTTGTGTTGCAGAACGTAGCGCCCGTCGTGAATTAGTTAGCACGTTCCAAATCCCCCGTCAGTAGATGCCGCCTGTTGCATCAGTTCTTAACCTCTCTCAAAGAAAATCAATTGTAATGGTTGTCTTACAGATACACTCCTTTCTATCACCAGACGCCATTATTTGAAATGGATATAGAAGAGGTCTCGATATGCGCGCCCATCACATGATATACGTCCGTCTTAAGTTATTTACTTTTAAAAGACAATACTATTCACTCTTTTTAAAGAAGGAGCGCTGTTCTGATTATTGTATACAAGCACAGTGCTTTCTCTATTATGACGCCATTCTGTGCAAAAAATCCGAAAGAGGCTTCATCGCAAGGTTACCACATGGTATACGCCTCTTCTACAATGATTTACTTTAAAAAAAAAAGTAGTTATTAAGGTCCGTCGTTTTGCGTTTCTTACATGTGTAACACATTGTTTCCTCAATAGCTGAAACGCCTTAAAATCGTGCTAATTTAGATGTACGCCCTTCAATTATCTAATCACCAAGCAAGGAGAAGCACGTCGTTTAGGCTTTTGGTAAGTTATTTTTATTGCCAGTAGATTCCTTGCGTTTGGTTGGATTTGGCTTCCTTCATTCAATAAGGCCATGTAAAAAAATATACATGTTTAGCGTCCCCGCCCGCTTCCTTTTTGAGGGCCGCCTCCTATTTATATCTGATTTTAAAAAAATAAAAAAAATGTCGGTGGCCATCTTGAAAAATAGCCCGACTGTCAGGGAAAATGTACCGAGCGGCCATTTTGAGAGAAAAAAGAAAAGAAAAAAGGGCCTCCTCCTTCCTATTTTTCGAAAAAACAGGACGCTAAACATGTTTTTTTTTTATTTGGCCTAAGACTGTTGCCCATAAAGTTTTGTTACCTCTCACAATAGTTTCTTATGAAAAGAGGTAGCAAGAATTTATTCCAACATCATGGGCAACAGTGTTTAGTGAAATATAAAGCAATGATATGATATTCATTTAATACAATAAGGTAGTAACGGCATTTGAGTAGAACTGAAATGTATTGAAATGAATCGAATCTTGAGGCCAGATTTGTTAATATATCTATATTTGTGGATGGCAATGTATATTGTCCAAATTCGCGAAAATTGTAAACTTTCGCGGATTCATGGAAATGTTGGCATTTTGGCAATAAGATTTTATCAACATTCGCGACATTTAATTTCATGGGTTGCCAAATTATTGCCCCTAACACTCCATCTCGCACAATTTCACCCAGCAAACTGGTTTATTGTGCATGTACGTACGTATGGGAAATAATTTTGCGACCCTTCAAATAAAAGTTCACGATTTTTTCCTTATTTCTTGAAACCTTTAAAACTTTTTAAATGCCAATTACCAATACTTTGTGAAAATGGCCATACATGCACTTTTGAAAGAAAGTTTGAGAATTTTCAAACAAGATTTCTTGCTGAAAACGGTTCAAAACCGTGTCATGATTATCAATAACAGAATTGCGGGGTGATGTGATTCTAATAACACAGCCAAAGACACCGCCCCGCTCAGCTACCAATTGAAGGAACATCATACATGTCGTACGATTAAGCAACGATCGGGCATTTTCTGAAGAAATCTCCTTTAATACCTGGTAATCTTGCATTTTCTATATAATTATGTGATGATTTATTGTATCTCTTGCAAGAGAAATTTACAGAATAAAAATTGACATCAAATGTAATTGCAATCCCTCGAAAAAAGGTCGGATAGTATAAGGTGTGCGGTGGTTTTTTCGCCTTCAACATATTAAGGTCGTCTGTGAATGATTTATTTCTTGTTAGAAAATGCTTACCGCATGACCTATTTTAGCTTACAGTTCTACATTTAATTATTCATACTATGTGGGAAAATGCGATCTTGTGGGGCATCATTACCCATCCTGTATGGCCGCAGTACAATAACTTACTCCTTAATATCTTCAATTCATTTTAAAGTAGTATTAAGTTTTTGTAGTCTTTAACTTTCAAGACTTTGATAGAGTATTTATAAGAATTGCGCTGTAACGAGTATAATAAATATCATGGTGTTGAAATATTGATATAAATGTTAGAAATTGACATAGACCTACTGAGAAAACCTTAATACTAAAGCATGCTAATCATGTTTAAACTCAAATAAACTCTAAAAATTCATGCAATAAAGGGTAACATGCATGTTTATTCGGTGAAATTAGATCCAATGCCGAGTGAAACATAGCAAAAATTGGGTACAAATGAACCCAACTTTAATAGGTAAAATTGAACTTAACAAATTATGCACGTTACGATGTTTACCAAACACGGGTAAACTTCCAGTGAACTTGAAACTGCAATGCTTCAACCATGAACACTCCAAAATGCAACAATAATTTTTTTTTTTTGAAACGTCGCTGCTCTCCTGAGCATAGGGGTAATCTCCTATGACGGTTTTCTATTTCAATCACCAATCATGATTTCCATTGTCATGATTGTCGAGACTGAGATTCAGCTGTGTAAAAGCGATACATGATGAAAATAGTTGTAATACCACGTATCATAATCCAAATTCTTCTTAGACTGATCATGCTCGGGGGAGAGAGAGAAGTGGGGGGTCTCTGCAGGATATCAATCTCTCTTTCTCTACACATTATCACAATTGTTCACTTTCATCCCTCGCATAATGATAAATAACACCGAAGAACCTATCGGGCTGTCTATAACTACCCCATCTTTATTTCCTATTCACCTATTTCCAATTGATGGTCGCTGGACACCGGCACCCCCCCCTTTAAACCGTTGTCCGTTCCGGCACCTTGCCCCTCCAACACCTCATATTATCTTATACCCCCACCCCCTGGTGCCACCACTGCCTGCAAGCATCTTGCGGGAAATAAACCCCATGCCTCCTGAAAATAGGGGAAATATATCAAATGTGGGGTATATTGCCAAAAGTGAAATTAAACTTGCATACGACCACAATTCTGCAACAGTTCTTTTAAGAACCAACACATCTCTTCAAGAAAGAATACCCCAGTCTAAATTAAGACTTCACACAGTGTGTACCCGCTTCAGTTTTTCTTGACTCATCCACCTCTAAAGAACATTTCAACCATAATTCATACTTTACCAAGTATCAGAAAGAACGTGTAATAATAAAACCCACTGAAAGTGTGCTAAATCCATCCCAGGAATGCTGAAGGTGCCTAACAAGATCAATATTTTATAAAGCTAGTAAGTGAATGAAAAAACACTTAAGTGAGGTTGAATTCATGGCATTAGCATAGAGGAGGTTTGGCCTTGATAGCATATGACGTGGACGAGCAGCTGATATTGGTAAAGAATGACGTTGTGTCCCCTCTCAAGGACAACGTGTCTCAGGGCTCTACTTAATGTGTTTGCGATTCCCAGCTCAGCATAAAACCATGATAAAGCACGAAACGATAAAATGCGAGTAAGTACCAACTTGAGATTTCCTGCATTAAAATCCATTAAGAGGATTAATTCGTAACCCAAGCCACATGGAGGCGGAGAAAAAAGGGACAGTGCATGAGGTGTCATCATTTCATCGCCATCTACGCTGTTTGGAAACGTGAATGAATCCCCTCTAAGATAACAATAATAAATAGATTGCCCCCCTTAAATCAAAACAAAACATGGAATTATTTCAGAAGCACATGTCGAGAACAATGGGTTTTGAGCATTTCCCTCCGGACTGATTCACATGAGGAGGGAAGATGATTTTAAAACATAAATCATCATCAGTTTAACGCTGTCTGCGCTGTTTCGTAAATAGAAAAACACTTATTCCACCCCCTCAAAACAAATAGAAACGAAGATAGACGAAGTACGTGTCGAGTCAAGAGTTCTACGCCCATCCATGATTCACGCAAAAATCAAGATCGTCCCCATCACATGCTATAAAGGCCAAACCTCTTCTATGCTAATACCATGAATTCAATCTCGCTTATTTATAGATTGGTAAGACATTTTGTTTTGTTTGTTTCATTTTACTTTGTAAACTCCATGTGATTCAGCCTTTGGGCTGCCATGTGGATTTGTACATTAAAATAGATACCAATACCAAAAAGTTCCTAGCTCAAAATCTTGAGTAAAATTTGTTACAAGTCAACCATACAGTGGTCTCCTATATGAGTGACACAATTTTGAGCCACAGAATATTTCAAAACATTAAATACTTTAGCAAATCACTTGCTGTGGGAAAATAGGAATTTTTGAGGTTGAATACAAAAGTTATTGCTCTGCAATATATTGTCTAATCAGGTGAATAAACTCGTCTTTTGAAGGTTCTCATGTATTGGACTTTTTTTAACAGAAAAAAAAGGCAAAAAGAGATAATATCCTATGGTACATGTAAACTCGTTCTGTGGCAAAATAAAATTGGAAAAGAGATATACAAAAGTAAGAAAATACCGTCGGAAGCGTTATTAGTGAATGAAGACCTCTTTTTCATTTTCACTTTGTATTTGCGCGCGTGAGGGAAAGATATTAGGGTAGACTTTCTTGATCGGATCTCATTGCAGTAAAATGACCTTCACCGAAATGATTACTTTAGAAATAGAATCGATCAATCTGAATTGTTGGACACAAATCGAAAAATAATGCGAGAATAAAATAGAGACGAACTCCTTCAATGAAAGACCCATCATGGATGCATTGCGACATAATCAGAACGTGCCAGTTCGACTCGTTTTTTTCTCTTTGAATTCAATCAGGGGCGTAAACGCAGTATCCTTCAAAATAGATTTGAAAAAGTAATTGTTTTTATATCCAGTTAACCAGATCCCTGCATCTTCATGGGAAGTTACCTTCTGTTGTATTGAAACGTATTTGTATTGGAGAACATTGTTGGACGATGCAAACATGTCACTGGCATGAAAGTAATCTGTTTTCCATGGCGGTTATGTCCGTTCATTAAAAATATTAAAGCGCAGAAACCACAAATATTAATAAGCTCCAATACAACATTTTAGTTTTTGTTGATATCACCCTGATGTTGCATTTGATAGGGGTTCAATTTGTCAAGGTCAACATCCCTTAATTTGATGTTGGATGGTACTGACAGATTTGATAGGCGTTGACGTTTTCAAGTTTAAGATCCCTTAATTTGATGTTGGATGGTACAGACAGATATCAAAAAGTATTTCTGCTGAGAAATACGAAGGACATTAAGCCAGTTGCGCGCGAAGCGTCATTCGCCTAACATAGAACTGCGCCAGAATTTGATAGACATTCACTATTTCAAGTTTGACATCCCTTAATTTGATGTTGGATGGTACAGACAGATATCAAAAAGTATTTCTGCTGAGAAATACGAAGGACATTAAACCCTATGCGCGCGAAGCGTCATTCGACTGACCTAGAACTGCGCCAGCATTTGATAAACGTTCACTATTTCAAGTTTAACATTCATTATTTTGATGTTGGATGGTACAGTCACATATCAAAACGTAACTCCACTGAGAAATAAGGAGTACATGGAGCCAGTTGTGCACGAGCCGTCTTCACTGACGCAAGGCTGCGCCAGTGACTGGTGCGGTCCTTGACGCACCTAAATAACGTGACATTGAATATAAATAAAAGTGACTGCAAAATTAACAGTGAGCATATTGCGCTGAATTATTGACGCATGAGCCATTGACGCACCTAGATAACGTGACATTGAATATGAATAAAGCGACTGCAAAATGAACAATGAGCATATTGCGATGAATTATTGACGCATGAGCCAATTACCGTCAGAGGAGTGATTAGCGCAGACAATAACACAATCTAAATGTTTTCTCGTGTGCAACAGGTATTACTCATACCACTAAACAAACAGCCAATGCCCTGTGAACATTGTCATGAAAATTATAGATGGAAGAGTGTTTTTTTTATAATATTTTTTTCTTTTTTCAGTGACTCAGTATCATATATAGAGATACTCGTAAGACATAGAACTGAAATGAATGTACTTGGAGCCGGGTTGACTACGAAGGCCATTAGTGCCACTATGTGAAAGGCATTTAAGTGGCCTAATTTCTCTTCGATTCTCATTCACATGGTGGCACTAATTGGCTTCCGTAGTTAACAGACCATGACACAGTTTTCATGGTGTAGATAATGTAAGTCCTGTAAGAGCATGATATCATTTTACAAGAGGCCTAACATCATCGTGTTAAACGCACTACGTGTTAAACGCATCTCATTCAGACAGTGTCTCGAGGGCGCAATTAACAATTTCAAATTGTTTTGAAATCATCTTGCATTAAAAGATCCATCTGTCTTTAACCGCTAAACCTAGCAATGACAATTGTTTTGTTCATATCTTGGAAGCATCTTGGTATAGATGATGTGAATGATGCCTTCGACAGCTGGAGATTGTGTCTCGGATTTTGATGATTTTTCACCACTCTCACCGCAAACCACACAGCATTCAATCTTAAACGTCATCCACATGCGACACATACAAATTTACATTTCCACCAACACCTTGTGGTTAAACAAATAGGCAAAAAGTAAACATTGTATGTTCTCATATAACACGTTATAAAGTTGATGTATCGGGCAGCGCAGTTGAAACAAATACAAAAAAGGCAAGTCTAGCTTAAAAGATAAAATTTGCAAGTCCAATTATTTCTATCATGTCTACGTTTTGAGGCCTTAGTCGTGCCTCTAAGGTGTTTTATGCGGTTTTAGTAACATGGGCAAAAAGCGTCGGGATAGAAAACCATGAAACTGACGAAAACTTTACCGCAATGGAGCCGTCTTGTTTGTTAGGCTATAGTGTTTTCTATTTATTACGAAAGACAACGTTTATTTACATTTGTGTACTGGTCGTAAATTTTCTAGCACGGAAAAGTGTATTAAAGATACCTTTATCGAAAATACGGACCCTAGTTTTGTATGAACCATTATGTTCAAATTAAATTTGAATAGATTCAAACCTACTCAAGCGACCACCATTATAGAAAGATCACATGTCTATATATGAATACCGCATTTTTTGTTTCCCTTGAATATAGTTTCTCATTTAAACTTGTGCTAGAGGAACCTATACATAAAGACCACATGCCTATACAGACCAGTTTCCCTTGGGTGGTCTTTATATACAGGTTTCACTAACGTGATCCAGCTTGTATCGTACACCAAGGGAACCACTTCACCTGACCTATTTTGAATTTGAAGCCAAACGCAAAAGGCTGATATTATCTTTAATGACTGCGTACATCACTGTAAACAAGGTATTTAAAAATTCTACGCCCAACGCAAGAAAAGTGATTCCCATTTCAAAGGCCGAAGCGCATCAAGCTTCAATGCACATGTACATGGTACGTAATGTCTAGGCAGTTTTAAGTTTCCATGCATTACTCAAAACCTTTTTCTGTATCGTATCTCTCATGAAGACGACTTCTTTTGTGATGTGTTCAACAGAAACAATTCAAATCCAATGAAATCGAAATTTAACTGTTTACACATCTACTCAAGATAGCGAAAAGAAAGTAGTAATATCTCAAATCGAATTCCCCTTTACATATACGCAACACGAATGCAAGAAACAAACCAAAATGTATAATCATGGAATTGTGTGTGTGTGTGTGTGTGTGTGTGTGTGTGTGTGTGTGTGTAATTGAGTTTGTACAGACGTGTACCAATCAGATATGATTATTTACGTCTGGGGACCGACTTTTAACGTCACCATCCGAAAGACGTGACTCAGTTTCGAACCTGCGTCCTCGGCTGAATCAGTATGTAACTTCCATTGTTAGCTGGAAATCAGGCGCAAAATCTTCTAGTGTTCTTTATACGAGTCGTAATCTGTGGTGTAAATAAAATTCGAGACAAATTTAAATCTCGCTGGTTCACATCTAACGAAGATGACAAAAGAAAAAACTCTTTAGTCGAGCGCGTTATGAATGCTAGAATTAACTCACAACTTTCTAATCGTCGAGTACAATAAACTTGAAACCTGTGATTCTCGAAATAGCCACTTGCATACTCTAACTCGTAGTCAGTATGGTGTATTCAGCATAGTTTGAAGTCAACGCTCAACCCCCTGTTGGAAATATCCGGGGAAAAGTCGATACCACTTGCAGAGTACCCATTGGATACAAGGCTACCTGTTAACACCTCAGAATAGAATCCACCCCTTGACCCCGTCTCTATCAATCTCTCGATACGCCATTAACATAGCATAGCACCGTTACTGTTAGAGGCGACGCTGTAAGGGTGGATTTCTTTGACATTATGTGCGACCATGACAACGATTTTTGATTGTCGGAAAGGGTGGTATTGATGATGCATAAATCGGAAAGAGACTGTAAATAATTGAACAGCCTGGTTGAGGTGTGGGTGCTACTTACGTCACATCCGTCAGAACCACCTGTTCGACGCGGTGGTGTCTAGCTGTCTATAGGGCATATGAAGTACTCTTTAAAGGGATAGTTGAATTCTGTTGCAGAGGGCGCTACACAAAATAATTTTTGTGAGATAATGCAAAAATGAGTGTCAAATTTGAAAGAACATAGTATTCAAATAACAAAATCATCTTTGTTTGATCAAAATCTGTTCAGAGACGGCTGAAATATAACGATTTCTAATACTTGTGTACCACCACAAATATTTAATAGATATTATGACAAATTTGAAAAAAACATTGACAAAAACGAAATAACGCATTTTACGTCGTATTTCAGCCAATGCCGATGTTGGGTTTTTTGTTGGCATTTTCGTGTTGATTATATTACCCACAATTAGCCGGCTCATGTATTGTTATTTTTAATTAAATTAACGGTCACCGTGTTTTTTTAAAGTGGAGCTGAATTGGTATGATCGTATTGGCTAAATTTCCAACATTACCTTCATAGCAATTTTAGGTTCTAAAAGGGCACTATAAATGGCAAAGATAAGAATAAGAGCAATAACCATGCACTTTGAAGGCATTTGCGGTCTGAAAACAGAACTCAACTATCCCTTTAATATGTAGGATAACCGTTTCATGTTACCACACCATTACCAGTTGCTGATGGCCCTTTTCTCATGTCCTACTCCTTCCCATTTTCTCTCTCTCTCTCCTTTTCTCCTTTTTCTATCGAAATCTACATTTTATGATATACATCTCTAAGCCTTTTTTCTCTTCCGTAAGGAACTTACATGTATAACCTTCGCTTTATCATTATACTTTTTAAATACTTGTTTAATTTTGTTTCATTACTGCATTGCACAATTTCTTTCTTTAAACAGTTGGGGACACATCAAGACAAGCATGTACATGAATAAAAGTAACTAACTAACCAATAAAGACATGTTTTACAAGTTTTTACACAAAGATTGAGAAAAATAAAAAAAATGTGAAACATCTGAGGAAATAAATCCTTCTTCCGTGTAAAGAGCAGGTTAAAAAAACTAAGCACCGTTCATGTGTGTGCCTCTTTCTTATGCTCCTTTAAAAACAACAGAAAAACGAACATCAATGCATATTAATCTTCATAGTACCTTGAGGGTACGGCTCTAATATAGCATAGATTTGGGGGTCCCTTGCCAGACATAAAGTGCTCTCTGAGTGAGCTGTGTCCCCATTTTGAGGGGGAAGCTTGAATATGCTTGTAATTAAGTGCCCCTCCTTCATTGTCTAGATAAATGTCCTCATCAGTCGTCCACAAGGGCGAGTAGTTCATCATTAATTCACGAGGGCACGTATGTTGATTATGTTCATTATTTCATTGCAGAATTTCTTTCTTTAAACAGTTGGGGACACACCAGGACCAGCATGTACATGAATACAAGTAAACTAACTTATATTTCACAACAAAGACATGTTTTACAAGTTTTTACACAAAGGTTGAGAAAAATAAAAAGTGTGAAACATCTGAGGAAATAAATCCTTCTTCTTCCGTATAAAGAGCAGGTTGAAAAACTAAGCACCGTTCATGTTTGTGCCTCTTTCTTATGCTCCTTTCAAAACAACAAAATAACGAACATCAATGCATATTAATCTTCATACTACCTTGAGGGTACGGCTCTAATATAGCATAGATTTGGGGGTCCCTTGCTAGCCATAAAGTGCTCTCTGAGTGAGCTGTGTCCCTATTTTGAGGGGGAGGCTTGAATATGCTTGTAATTAAGTGCCCCTCCTCCAATGCCTAGATAAATGTACCTCATCAGTCGTCCACAAGGGCGAGTAGTTCATCATTAATTCATGAGGGCACGTATGTTGATTATGTTCATTATTTCATTGCAGAATTTCTTTCTTTAAACAGTTGGGGAAATACCAGGACCAGCATGTACATGAATACAAGTAAACTAACTTATATTTCACAACAAAAACATGTTTTTCAAGTTTTTACACAAAGGTTGAGAAAAATAAAAAGTGTGAAACATCTGAGGAAATAAATCCTTCTTCTTCCGTATAAAGAGCAGGTTGAATAAATAGGCACCGTTCATGTTTGTGCTTCTCCTTTATGCTCCTTTCAAAACTACAAAAGAACGATCATCAATGCATATTAATCTTCGAAGTACCTTGAGGGTATGGCTCTAATATAGCATAGATTTGGGGGTCCCTTGCCAGACATAAAGTGCCCTCTGATTGAGCTGTGTTCCCATTTTGAGGGGGGAGCTTGAATATGCTTGTAATTAAGTGCCCCTCCTCCAATGCCTAGATAAATGTACCTCATCAGTCGTCCACAAGGGCAAGTAGTTCATCATTAATTCATGAGGACACGAATGATGGCTGCGTCTTCTGTACAGTGTGTGCCAGAAAAACGAAACCGAGAATTATCGATGTTTTATCTTACCTTAATCACGATTATAATTGATAAATGACACATATTTGTAAAGCTTAGATCCTCCTCTTTTAATTTGATGCAACTTGACTTTTTGGTATCCTCTCTTCATATTTATTTTAATCACTCATGCATGAAATATGCATCATAATGAGTTGCATCAAATGAAAGAGGAGGATCAAAGCTTTCCAAATATGTGTCATTTATTAATTATAACTGTGACTAAGTTATGATAAAACATGGATAGTTCTCGGTTACGTTTTTTTTTGGACGCACTGTTCAATAACGGAGGAGTTTTTGAAGTTTCAAGGGGCATTTACGAAGACAGCACACTCTCTGTGAATGTCGCTTGTTTGCCCCCGAACGGCTCCTTCTACATTACTGCGAACATTCGCGCCAGCAGGTTAAGTGAAAGTTCACAGTGACTCTCTATCTGCCTGAAAGCATGTTCTTGTTATTGCTCCTGTTTATTTTGATGTTCTACGACACATGCTCGGGCGACGAAAAGCTCCGTGGTATAGTTTCCTACTTTAACAATCCTGGACCAAACGATAGAACCCTATTCCTTGAAAACCCACTTGCAACCCTAACTCTAACGGCATTCCGTCTTTGTTCCCCCACATATTTTATTCAATTAATTCAATTCAATGTATTCACTCATCAAAATATCATAAAATACAAATACAAGTAAAAATACAAAAATATAAAATTACAAACATCATGACAATAAATACAAATAAAGCTTAGTTAAAAAAAAAAGGATGATTAAAAGTCTTGTAAATTTCATCCCTACATTGAAAACAATTTTGTGTGTGTATAAATTATGTTACTTTACCTCTAAAGATTGAGGGGAAAATATATACAATACAACCCCAAATCAGGTGTTTGGCACAAAAGAAAGCTGAGGCAGTACAACGGCGACAATGGAATAAAAAGGTAAATAGAGAAAGGGGATGAGAAAAGGCCAAGGAAGGTGCAAAAATGAGAGAGAGACAGAGAGAGAGAGGGGGGAAAGAGAGATGAGGGAGTGAGAGGGAGATATGCAGAGAGTGAGCAAGAGAGAACATGGAATAAAATAGATGGGCAAGAGAATTAGATGAATGAACATAAGGAATCAAGATAATACATATACATACATTATTACTCTCCTGACTCATTCAAAAGTTTGTACGTGATTTTAAATGAGTTTCGTGATTGACTGAATTTCAATGGAGTTGGTTATGAGTTCCACCGCTTAGGTCCTGGGTAAAACATACATGATTTTGTGATGTGGATATTCTAGCATGGGGCATATGAAATTAATAAGAATTCCGTGTGGAATAAGAATGAGTATCCACATTAAATATTAAACATTTTGTTCTTACATCTGGCAGTTTTTTGTGGCAGGAATACATGAGCATAGCAAGAGAAATTGATAACAATAAAAACATCTGCGCAAAAGAAGACCTTGTTAATGAATTCAAAGTTAAATTGCTCATGATATCACCAGCCTTTTTCTGTAATTTCTGTTTATATTACAGTTGCTTGAAACTGCCCACATAACATTAAAATAAGTGAAATGAGGATGTATAAGTGTAATGTATACATTTTTAAAAACATTTGGCGGTAATTTTTTGTAACTATTTAAAACTCCCATACACCCGGAAACCTTAGAGCTAGATACATCGACATGTATCGACATACAAATGTTGTTAATTATTATTATTATTATGTTCACTCCATGACAATTTATCATCCACTCATACTCCAAGGAATTTAGTAACCCGCACCTCCTTTATTTCTTTATCATTCATAAATATCTCAAAAATGATGAATCGCTTTCATGTTATGAACATTAAATAATGGTGCTTTCACGTACCAATACCATTAATCATAGTCACATTAAGGTTGTTCCATTCATGGGTGAAATGTATGGATACATTTCATACAGTTATGTTGTAGGCCTCCGGGACAAATTGCACGGTATCGCCCTACATCCTTGTTGACTTTAAGCCTGGAGCAAAGTTAATGTCGCCAAAGCAACTGTCATTCTCAACCCTCTTTTCAGAATTCTCGTCATACATTTTTTTTTAAAGATCATGCCCAACTCAAATAAATTATCGTTTTCAATTTTCAAATGGAAGCATGACAAAATCCGTGCAATTTCTTTAAAAGCCCGATTTACATAATTGAACCTTTTGTTTTGGAAATCCAATCTCCATTTACAAAATGGCGATTGTGATATGAGAAATATTGGAGTTAAACGAAGTCACGAAGAGTGAGTGAATTGTTTGTTTGTTTGTTTGTTTGTTTATTTTTTTGTTTTTGCAACTGTAAATCTCAAATATCTTTAAAAAAGTCACTTAGTACCACCGTTATTGATATTTGTTCAATGTTTGAGTCATCTGCTAACATAGTGAAGAATACTGGTTTAGGTACAAGCGGCAACTGGCCACTCCATCTAATGGAGACAAAATAACCAAAACAAAAAATCGGGATCGGGAGAAGAAAAAAAAGGGGGGAAGAGAAAATGAAGTGAAATGGAGAAATCTGGACCACCCCCTCCCCCTCCCCCATAATCAGTATTCTTGATAGTCGTGTCAGAGGCCCTTAATTGGACTAACGCTACGCCACTGAACGACTAATTACCAAGTATACCAAGATGTGTGAGCAGCATCGGTCAATGAAGAATAGCTTCATTATTATTTCAAATTATTAATCCAAAATATTTTCAATGATTGTTGTAAAAGAAATACGTTCATAACTGTGTTGGTAGCCAATAGAGACTTTAGGCATTATTCATGTCCAAAGGACTGCATGAGGAGCAATATCCCAACCCAAAATGCTCTGCTGCACAAACCTTGAACCCCAACCTCCAAGCGTTGATATCACTAACCACTTCACCGTAGCGGTTCATGTGACGTGTTTGTCAATACATTATGCAGTAAAGAAGTTATGAAAGAATACGTGGTCGTTGCTCTTTCTGTCTTTCTGGCCATAATGTTCACGACCACGTCAAATTGCCTCATTTCTTATACAAGATAGTATACCCCCGGCCCCCCACTCAGGTTTCGAAATGACCGCATGCGTGTTGCCAAAATGTCCGGTAAAGGGGTACTTTTCGTGCGACAAAGTCCGGCCCGAGAATTGTAAAAAAAAAAGGGGTGTATTTGACTTTTCACCCGGAGATTTCTATAAAAAGGGGGTGTTTTTTTTTTCTCTCATCTCTTTGTACTCCTGAGAAATTACTCCGAATTTAGGGGGGTACATTGAGCATTTTTCCTGATTTAGGGGGGTCTCCAAGGCAGGAAAAGCCCGCGAAAGGGGGTTCGGAAATGTTGGCAGTCCTCAGATAGGGTGTGTTTTCAAAAAAAGGGAACGAGCATATGCGTACCCTAAATAACACTGAGTGGGGGGCGGGAGTATACCTTCCAAATATAAATCACTATCTACAACAAAATGTACGTAAAATCAACGTAGGCTATCAAATTTCACTCAAAATTAATTCTTTCCAGCGATAACTGCGAAAAACTTGATGAAAAAAGACAAACTTACTTGTTGAATGAAGAGAACGATGGGACACGCAATACTTCCAAATATCCAGTTTTCTTTCATCATATAAATGAATGTAAACGGCATACAAAATAAAGCGGCAATGAGGTCGGCTGCCGCCAGGTTGATAAGAAAGTTGTTAAGGTCTGTCCTTAATCTCGCCGTGAATCCGAGGATCAAAATCACCATAGCATTACCAGCGATCGCTAGCATTATTGTCACCGAGTAGACCACAGTTAAAAGCACCTGGGACTCAAAAGACACTCCTAAACTGTCGTCACAATCTTCAGAAATACTGGAGGAATCTGTGGTGAGTGTGTCGTAGAAATTATCCTCCTGCAACAAGTTGTAGGAGTTGTTGCTGCTGTTGCCGCTCGTGAGCTCCGCCGAGGCTGACCTGACGTCGCCCATGCTTTCGGCGGCGTAGTAGCCGATCTCGGCGGTTGTCATGTACGTCGTCGCTTCTACCATCGTTTAGTCTGATCCTGTCAAAACTTCGAAAATTGGCTAACAAACCAAAAATCAAATAGGCTTTATTCACACTTCGCTTGTAATTTGCTTATTTTGCGTAAAGAAAAATCATTCCTCGAATTAAAAATTGGTTGCGATATAAACTAACCAGACTCTGTCCACTTGATATGAAGTTGAACTGCGCGCATAATTGGTTTTGCAACATTGCAACTTGACTTTGTTTCCTCTCTCTCTCTGCGTTTGAAATGAATGACCACTGTGCGTCGCATGCATGTATGAGTGACGTAGACTGCTTGCAGATGAACACGTTTCGCTGTCTCCCTGTCTTAGCTTTTCTTCCTCGAGAAGCGCTCGCATTCTCCAAGCCATTCACAAGTGCGTTCAATAATGAAGTGGTAGAAATGCGCGGGAGACAGTGGCTGATCCAGTGTCAAAACCCAATATGGTATCCCTGAAGTACACAAAAGAAGAAAAATGTGCACGAATGTGTGTTCGTCTACCTCCCCCCCCCCCCTCCCCTCCCTTCCTGCGAAAAAAATGTATGTACCTGGTGAATGTCTATCTTTATGTTATCTATTTATTTTTGCTCTTCTGTGTTTACTTGCTTGCATTTCTGTCAGGGATTTGTTTTTCTCCATGCACCCGATATATACCTTTTTTCGGGTAAGATTTTAATTCGATTGTTAGGGTAAGGTGTCATCTCATATTCAAGGGGGTAACACATGATCGGATGTTTCCTCCTTCACTTGTCTCAATTGATTACAATTAACTCTTTGCATGCCACACAAATAATCTCCCTGTGCAACATTGCATTTATCATGGGATAGATATTACCAAAGGCGTGAATGTTATTCGACTGTTTCCAGTGCAATATTAATCTGTACCGAAATACTTTGTGCAAGACAATGGTTTTGCAAAATTACACACTTCAAGTCTTGATTAGATCACATCAGTGATCTAAGTGATCTAAATCAAGACGTCTGAAGGTGTGTAATTATGTAAACCATTGTGTTGCACAAAGCAATCCTTCGTGCCTATTGTTTTGTTCAAAAGTGCGGGTGTGCAAACGAGCGGGTGTGCAAACGAGCGACCGTACAGAGAGGCGATGAAAGCAATCGAAAAGGCGCGGTAATAACCAACAACACATAATGTGGTATCTCTAGACAGAAAACCTTTCATACATTTTCTTTACATGATAACTTCAAAGAGTGTCGAAACGTGTCCTCTGCGAGAAACGAACGAGAGAGAATAACTATGTTTTGTTTAGAAGATATAGTCAAATAACTGAGATTAAATTTAAGATGAAAATGAATTATCACCTGTTTCGTGAGCCAATCGTACGAATACAGGTCAGCCAAATAATCATTAATCCATTATGTTTGGTTAATCTTGTGGTAAATCAATCGGATTTCTTGCTTAATCAATTGTTCATTTTTTGTTTCTTTCTTTAATCGGTGTGTATATTTATATACTTATTTATTTACTTACTTTTTTGGTTGCCTGTTTACTTGTTTGGTTATTTATTTATTTATTTGCTTTAGCAAGATAACTGAGGTGACGTAATTGGTTTTGTCATTTGTTGAGAGATGCATAGGTTGTGGGTTTGAGCCCTAGCACGAGGCCTATGTTGAACAATCATTTCATTGTATAAACATTGTTTCTCTCCACCCAGGTTAAAATTTATAACGAGTACCCGGATGGATTAACATGTGCCCTGCCGTGTGGTTCGAATGCTCTCTATGAAATATGATTATAATTTTTTTTTTTGATTTTTTTTGATTTTTTTTTTAGTTGTTAATTTTTTGTTGTTGGTTGAAATTTGAAATCGACCGCGGTAATAATAAAATGCAAAGTAACCTGCAACTCAGTACAAGATACAAAAAAATATGCAGTTATCATTACCGCTGTTATCTGTAAGTCGTAAGAAATATTCCGTCCTTGATCGCCCCGACGCTTGACTGTACGTGCGTATCGGTTACTGTTAATACATTCTTTAATTACTTTCTGAGGTGAGGCTGAATTGATTTTACCGCGAAACAGCATCTAACTCTCGTCTCCCGTTTATATCTTATTTCGCCCTAAAGATCAATATAACGTTCGAGTTGTCATCTTAAGTATATGATGACACAGCAGGAAGTGTGTTGGTATGAGTAAATATCAGGAATATAGGAGCAAAGAGGCGAAAGCCCATAGGTGTATGATGTTAGGTAATGTGTTTGGAAATGTGATGACACGCTCCGATTTTCCGTCGGGGATACGAAATGATGATGAATGTTGCTCCTGCTGCTGCTGCTGATGATGATGATGAAGGTTGTGGTGATAAACATGATGGTGAGAATGGTGATGAGGAGGGCGGTGGTGGTGGTTGTGGTGTTGATTATTGTTACCAGTCGTTTCGATAGCGTGTGTTCAAATCCCAACGCTGCCACCATGATGAGTTTGAGGGTCTTGGTAATGGTAGATAACTCGGGATAACTCAAGAGAGTTTGTTATGGGCGCTTGCTCTAGAATGTCTTGTAAATTCATTAAAGTTAGTCTTCTCTTTTTCTTTTTTCCCTTTTTTTTGGGGGGGGGGGGGGGCATTGTGAAGAACTGGGGAACTGTTGTTTATTTTTTTGAAATAATTTTTTATTCAGATACAAAATCACGGATTACATCATACATAAATATTTATAACAGGGACTTCATCACATGTTTAAATGAGATCAAATTATATATCTGCTTTTACTTGAAAGCAGATTGTAGATGCATTTCCTGTAAATAATTAATTATCTTCATCCACTTAGTAGTATTCACATCTGTGTTGTTTATCTTCCTTAATATTTCAAAGGAAATTTTCAATGTTTCAATAGACTTATTTACTGATATATTTCATGTTATGCATATATATTTCTTTCCAGAACCCCAATTTACAGTTTCATTCGTCTGTTATGCATTATAATATGTCTATATGCATAAAATCCACTTGCGTAGATTATTTGTTGCTATGTTTCGCAAATCTCTGGCGTGAGCTAGAACAATTTTATTACAGAAGTATAACAAAATAGTTGTGATGGATTTTTTTCTCAAATTCTTTGGCGACATATATGCTCCTTTTGATTGATTGATTGATCAATTGATTGGTTGGTTGGTTGGTTGGTTGGCTTTACCTGACTGCTAAGAAAGCATGTGTACGCTTCAAGAAAGCAACCAGGGACCGACGGCTTTAAATCCTCTCCGAAGGACTTGGTAATGAAAACAAATGCCTTACCAAAGGGAACTTGGTTTCGAACCCGGGATGAGGCCTCTGCTCTACCACTAAGCATTCACGCCTCCTTTCCCACGTCTACCATCTCGAATCTTGTCCAAATGATCAGTCGTATGAAATTCCGACTCCCTGTCGCCATCTGAAATGTCCAAGCGACACCCCCATACATGCCAGAAGTGCTATAATGGGGTCAAATCGATTTGACACACACCCCAGTCACGGTCAATATTGAAATCATGACACTAATTACTGGTGTTATTTCGCACTAATATTTTGAAATAAAGACGTACATGTACTTATTAACCTCTAATTTTTTCTTATTATTTTTAGTAACTATGTCAGTTGATATGACCCTTTTCCTAATTTCAGGGTATTCTTGGAAGAGACTTTAAAATTATAAGCGAATATTGTGAATGTGGTTGCTGTTAATGTTCTTTTTTTTTCTTCTCTTCTTCTTCTTCTTCTTCTTCTGCTCCTTCTTCTTTTTACTCTTCTTCTTTTTCTTCCTTTTGTTGTTGTTGTTCTTCTTTTTCTTCTTCTTCCTCTTCTTACGATCATCATCACCGTTACTTTGATTTGTATCGTTATCATTATTATCGTTGACGTTGTTATTATTTTTCCTAATTTTCACCATCATTATCATATCTATTTTATCATTATTATTATTATTATTATTATTATCGTTAGTATCATCATCATCATCACCTTCTTCATTATTATTATCATCATTATTACAATCACTAAGTAACAGTAATAGGACTACTAGTAGTAGTAGTAGTAGTAGTAGTTAGTAGTAGTAGAAGTAGTAGTAGTAGTAGTAGTAGTAGTAGTAGTAGTAGTAGGAGGAGGAGGAAGAGGAGAAGGAGGAGGATAGTAGGAATAGTAGTACTAGAAGCAGTAGAATAGTAATAGTTGTAAATATGGATTATCAATTATAATTGCAAAGCCAATATAGTTTAAATTGGAGCTGGACGAATCAATATTTGAATCGCTTTCATTTCTTTAAGGATGGAAACAATTCAGTTATTAATATCAGTTCTTATCAAGTGAAAATCGACATAGAGGATAAAGAGGATGAATTTTGGTGTTATGGTCAGGATATTTCAACAAACTATGATTTTCGTTTATATCAAACCTTAACGTGTTCTTTTTCAAGCATTCCCATTGGCTTTGATTTAGTTTGCCCTCTCAAGATCAAATTATCAATAAATATTTGCCTGGTCTCCAATAACCCTTCTTCAAATTGTTTGAAGACAACGACCTTTGGCAAATTTCCTCTCTATATTTTGAATCAATTTCAGTTTGTTATCCTTGCTTTCTTCATTAATTTTATGCTCTGCCAGGCATTCACCATTCCAATTTCCCTCTTTCTCTCTCTCTCTCTCTCTCTCTCTCTCTCTGTCTCTTCATCTCTGTCTCTTTGCCTCTCTTTGTGTCTCTCTTTCTGTGTCTCCCTCTCTTTCTATATCTCTCTATTTCATTCTCTCTCTCTCTCTCTCTCTGCTTCTGTCTAGTCCCTCTGCCTATGTCTCTCTCTCTTTGCCCCCCCCTCTCTCTCTCTCTCTCTCTCTCTCTCTCTCTATGTCTTTCTCTGTTTCTCTCTGTTTCTGTCTCTCCCTATCTCTCTCTCTCTTTCTGTCTCTCTCTATTTCATTCTTTCTGTATCTCTCTCTCTCTCTTTCACTCTCTCTCTCTCTCTCTCTCTCTCTCTATTCCTTACTCCCCTCTCAACCTACCTCTCTATATAGTTGAAAGGCCAATGACCCGACTCGCTCTGGGCAAAAGTCTACTGCACTGTGTAGTCTATCTATATTTGTTCCATCTTCCATTATTGTCATTCTGAATGTGTTTTTGGCATTACCATCGAATATTTTTTCTTAACATGCCTAAAGGAACTGTGTAACCAGTTTGTCTATGAAAGCTATGAAAAGAACCTTGCAGTTCACTTCTCCTTTGTTCTATTAAATGTGAATCGTGCACTCATGTTCTGCGCCTTTTATCTTGTTAAAGCATAATTATATCCATGTACTGTGAAACTAGTACGTCTACAAATGAATTAAGTTAATCAAAGTGACTCAAATGGAGTTAGGAATTTCAAAGCAATTGGCTTCGGCTTCTATACTCCCGAGTCGGAATGTCAGAGCTTTAAATAAACATCAAATTAACTAATGTATCTTTCAATGTTGATTGTAATGAGCACGCTTTATAGAAATGAATAACCATGACATTTTGTTTTGTCCTGTCATGTCTTGTTTTGTCTTTTCCTGCCATATCCTGTTTATCCTGTCCTGGTATGAATTGTTTTGTCATGTCCTGTCTTATCTTATTATGTGAGTTTCCTGTACTTTTTGTCCCGTTTTGTAATTCTGTTCTTTTTGTATATTTCGATTATTTAGACACTTTAAAAGGGTTTATGAAAATGTGTTATTATATTATATCTATTTTACTCTGATTATTAAGACACTTTAAAATAATTCATGAACATAATGTTCATATTATATCTATTCTTGGGAACCTACAAAAACAAGCTATGCTTTCCAGTAGGTTCCTGTTTCATTTCATAATTTTGAACTTACTTTGTCAACTATGTTCTTTATTGTGCAAACAATTGATATATAAAATTGAATCAATCAATCAATCAATAAGTTTGCTTTCAGCAATTTAGGCATACTACGAGATCCAGAAATAGTCAAAAACGGATGGAGCGACCTTGAGCTTCTAGAATTGCTTTGATTTGATTTGATCTGTTTGAAATAGATTAGTTTCTTTAGATCATGCCGCAAAAAGTAATGTTACCATGTGTGGGATCTATTAACTTGATATAGACATATCATGCAGCATTCTACCTACTTAGTCGAGCATTGTTTCATATTATCATGTTGCTGATGTTTCTTTAATTGAAATGAAACGGCTCTGCGTCAAGCCGCAATCATGATCTGTTCATGGCTACATTCTACAATAGGTTCAAAAAGATCGAACTTGCGTCATCATAACAATTGACTTTTAGGGAGACCCCCCCCCTCTCTTTTTTAATTTTAATATTGTATTGTCATGATAAGGTCTATCATTACCGTTAGATTAGTTGTTATTTAATTACCCAGTTATCTGTTGTCGTGGATTTGGGTTCTGTACGTGCGTTGGAGATGTTATATTTATTCAAATGAGGAACAACGAACCAAGAACGGAGATTTGAACTTAGGCCCTTTTCCCCCGTATTTCTTGTTATTTTCTCCTTCTATGATTCTTCTACTTCTTCTCCTTCTTCTTCTTTATCATCATCTTCCTCTTCTTCTTCTTCTTCGAACTCCTCCTTCACCATCATCATTATCATCGATCAGCATCATCATTATCTTATTGATGTGGTTGTTATCCATTTTCTTCTTATTTTTCTTGTTCTTCTTCTCCTTGCTCTTCTTCTCCTTGTTCTTCTTCTCCTTGTTCTTCCTGTCCTTCATTCTCCCTTCTTTTGTCTTTCATTCGATTGGGGGTAGCACGTGGCTCCTGTGGCTACGCCCTATCCGGGTTCTACCAATATGATCCCTAATAAACAAACTTGCACAACATTAATGAAAACCAATTTTAAAGTTATTGACTTCAAATCTAGTGATGGTATCATGACGTCATGGCCCTCGGAGATTGCGATGCCATCTAATGAACCGAGAGACAAAAACAAAATCTTGCGTCTACATTCTTATACAAAAAAAAAAAAATTCTCATGGTTTGTACTATTTACAATCTTGTGTTACATCACAGACGTCTGGTCTGAGAAGGAAATCCAAAATAGGACCCTGCCTAGTAAGTTTTCATTTAATTCCCCCATAGGACACAAATAAATTGTTTTTGTTCTCAAATAATACGAGACGCACATTTTTGGGGAAATGAACGGAGAAGAAAACTGTTGGTTTTATTGTTCTTATACTTCTATAGGATTCACTATGGCCTCGATAAGAAAAGAAAGAGAAGATATATACTTCTCTCGATATCTTCTGGAGCGTCTCTAGAATGATATTATCCGATCTAAATTGCTAATTGCCAATAATATCATGCTCTAATATTAAAAAATAAAAAATAATTGGCGTTGTCACCCTCCCTCTTTAGATAGACACCTGCTTGGAAATGTGTCCACGATAATGAGATTCTCGTAGCGTAGTATAGCCTATACCTGGAAAGTCATTGACAAGTTATGATCTGACGAAACCAAATTGGGAAGGATGTATGCGTGATAGGTTGAGGCGCCAGGTTTCCCATTATCGTTCTCTTTCCAGCACTCTTTCCTTTCCCCTCCTCCTCTCTTTTCACCTCATTTTTCTCTTCTTCATTTCCCCTTTTTATCTTGTCTCTGTCTCTGCTTTCCGAATCTTCCTTTCCCTCCCTTTTGGTACTATTGACCATAGTACCATGGCTATATCCTCTCTTAATCCCTCTGCCATCCCCATTGTCACTCACTCACACACACAAACACTCACCCTCTCTCTCTCTCTTTATTTCTCTCTCTCTCTTTATTTCTCTCTCTCTCTCTTGCTCTCTCTCTCTCTCCTCCTCTCTCCCTCTCCTTCTTTCTCCCTACGTCCATCTTGCTTTTTTGATTGACTTGCAGAGCACCACACCCTTCGGGGACGAGTCTGGACCGACAGCACCCGGTCTGTTGAAATGTAAGGTTTTCAAAAAGCAACTTTTTCGTCATTACTAGTCTCATTTAAAACAAAAAAAAATGAATCTCAATCCTATTGCGGCTAGAAGGTGCTACGGTGACAACACTTGCTCAGGTTAATTTCGTCATGGTTAGGATTAGGGATTGCACATTAACCAACGCTTCACCAATGAAGCTAAATCTAAAGATTAATGTTTTTTAAGGTAACACTACTAACCCCAATCCTCGCCCTAATCCTAACCCTATCCCAAATAACTCTAACCCTGGGTGCTGGACCCTATTGGTGGGAGTATTCATCCCGGCTCCACCACCATACCACTATTTAAAGGGATCCGGTAACTTTGTCTTAGATCCTTTAGAAATGATCCTTGTTTTAGCTTATGCTGCAATGATAATTATAAACCTTTAGGTCAGTCAGGAACTCCATGACTTTTACAAGCCGATTGCCTATCTGATTATCAAGATATTAATGATAGGAATTACAAATTTTGAAAACCGTTCGCCGAACGGTTTTCATAACACTACAGTCTATTGGGGAAAACGAGTATTAATGGTAAAAACCGGTCACTCAAAGATTTTTACTTTTTTGAGGCACTTCTTGATCATTTTGAAGCGCGATTTTTTTTTTTTAGGGCTTCAATATTACAATATATCACAGACACTGGTAACATGTAGTACCGTGTATCTCAGATTTAACATTGTTAAACGATCCCTTTAAGATGTTTGTTGTCAAATCCTCTATGTTCAAGTGAATCAGAAGGAGTAGGAGGGACCATGCACCACAGCAGTTTTCGAACATCCGTTAGACTATACAGACATAGTTAAAATTAAAACCATGATATTTAAAATGTGTACATATTTTAATATACAAAATAAGATGACAAAAATGTGACTTTTTTTAATTAGTTAATGATTACAGTGACAGATTTTAAAAAAATATATAAAAAACATTCACCAGTGCAAAAAAATTGTTAACTAGAATCAGAATTAATATGATTAATAAACACGACACTACGATTTAGGCAACGATAATTTGTTAGGCATCTCATGGTTGATTTGCGGACGAGTAGCAATGGGTTTTCATGGGTAATTTGACACCATTCTGGCGTTTACCCAATAACGGATGTTGTCAGTCACCAATGGTCACCAAGCCTGTAATTCACAGATTTGTGTAATCCACTGTGCCCTACTCTACCACCGTATGGAATTCTCATCATATAATCGAATTCCCTCACCCTAGAGATATAGGCAAGTTGGGGTATTATTTCTGGTGGGACGACGGGTTCGCTGCTTCCGAGACCTTTGCACACACACAGACGCATTAATTTGCAATTTAACCAAATCTAGTGTCAGCGAATTATGATGCAATACACATCGACGCTGAATACTGTATCGCTTTAAATTAAGAGGTTGAAAACCATTCAGAATTCCATTTCTCAAATATAATCACTTAATTTAAGTGTGAAATATAACGATTTGCAAACATGTATATTTTCATATAAAACATTATAATACGTATAAAAAATATATTTTTTCAAAATTTAGTTGAAAAGATTACAATTTTGATAGCAGATTATCTATTTTTTTAAAAAGACAAAGTGAACTATTTAGCTCCCACTCATCAGAGTGAATCGCAAGAATGAATACAAAGCTGTAAATGTAGTATGGATATTGAAAGTAAAATGGTAAAAGAAAAATAGTTCATACAAATAACGAGATTTGCTTTGACACGATTGAAAAGCAATACATTTTCTTTCCATAGAATCAATTTTGATGAGCAATCCTAAAATATTGTAGGTGAGCCAACAAACTATTCGCTACTTGCTGATTAATGCCGATAGGGTTCTGTGCAAATGACAGCGTATTTAGGTCCACTTTTTATGTTTGTTTATTTTACCTATTTTCTCCAAAAGGTAAGACATTATCATCCACGACAATGTCAACTTGTTTATTGTTCATATGCCTTTCCTGAGAATCCGTGTTAGAATTGAATATTATTTTGTAAAAATGCTATTTGATTTGATTAATTCCTATTTCATCTTGTTAAAACATATACAAAAATACCTACGCATAATTCATGCGTATTTTTGCGACATTGATACCGCTTAATCCAATAAGTACATGTATAGAAAAGGTAAAAATTAAAAAAACACGCTTAATGCATAGTTAATGAGAATAAGATAACACGACCTAGGAGAGCTAAATACTGCGTAAGCACAAAATTTGATGTGCTTGCAGCCCGCAGTTTTAAAAATCCTGAGAAGTTTCATACTGAGTAATTGACAAAATATAAGTTTTGTTTTAAACCTTTCGCTAAAGATCCGGTAGAAGGAGCTAATGGAACCATCGATACCATGGACAGTTGAGTAAAACCTAAACCCACAAACATGGAATTAAACGGGGTTTTCCCCTGAAAAGCCCTTCAATATTTCAACATTGGCGTCATTATATTATACGGCCAGGCCGGATACATAGACAGGTGTAATGATTCGGATAAGTATTTAAAAAAAAAAGATTTAGACCGCATTTCCTTCCAGTGTAAAGAATCCACTATATTCTCACTCAAAGGAATTTATCGCTACAAATTCCCGCTTTTGTTTCTTGTCCTCCATACTTTACATAACTTTCAGAATCTGTATGATTTTGGTTTTCTTCTTACTATTACTTTGTTGTTGTCATCAAAACTTTAAAGGTGTATGGCATAACATTACAACTTGTTTATTCTACTCTGTTTATTTGTCGTACATGGGAAAACATTGTTCTATTAAATATGATTTTCCATAAGGTGGTGTGAAATAATGAAAATAAACTAAACTAATTACATGTATATCTACAAAAGTCGAATGATGAGACGGTAGCAATGCTGAATGTTAAAACCTCTACTGAAAGACGTATTACAAGAACCATGACCATCCTATGATATTAGTACCCCATATACACATAGGTCTACTTCTCGTACAAAAATATCAAATATATAATATTACGAAATTTGTACAAAGGTAAAAAGATTCATCGTATATATTTTATCAAAAGGATAAGAACAACAATCTCATAAGTACATGTAGTATATATTTGTTTGAAATTTTAAAAAGAGCTGAATTTTAGAGAATAATATATACATACATACATATACAGAAAGAAAGAATCACTTTTCACTTGCTAATACCCTGTTAAGTGCACTTTAAGTACTAGGTTTATAAAGTCACTCAAGGCCAATCTGAGCGCTATTCTAAAAGCGGCCATATGTAATAGTCAGAGCAGAAACAGTTATCGTCATTTCTAATTTTACTGAAAAAAAGATTTCTCCCGATACAACATTACTGTTAAAAACTATAAAAAATATTGCATGCTTTATCGAAGTTAAAACCATTTAACTTGTTTACCGATTTACCAAAATCCATTGTTTTCAAGTAGCTTTAACTCGTATTACATAATGTTACATCATTACATAGTAACTTAAAAGTCGCTCGTAATTGAAATTGGTTCAATTAGTGGTAGGTCTTATACGGTTGACAATATCTTAGACATGTTTCGATTTGGAAGTATGAACATCTTTATAAAATAAAAGGAAAATGTTGGTACACATGTAACAATGAAATAAAACACACGAAAGAATCTAAGAAAAAATGCAGCTAAAAAAAAGATATAATAGAAAAAAACAAAAAATATGATAGAAAGGAACACAGAAACGTTGACTTCATCCATAATAAAAAGTTTTATTTCTGTCCGTACATAGCATCGATCGGAATCTTGTAATGGTCCCTCAGCGCTGGACGCTTCGATTTCATGGTAGGGGTGAGAAGCCCATTTTCCAGGGAGAACAATGTCCAGCACAAATACAGTTTCTTCGCCTGAAAAAAAGGCATACAAATTAGTTGGAGAACTAAACGTACATGAAAGCGTGGTTATTTGCTATAGACAACATTTAATTATAAATTGCCTTTACAGAGATAAATTAAATTGTTTACAGTATTAAATAAAAAGGAATAAACGACGGTAAATCATTTACTGATCTGCCGATACTTATTTCATTCTGAGGTGTCTTTTTTTATTTACTCCGCATTCCACTGTGCTTATACTGCCTATACTCTGCTTCCAACGCAAATTAAAGTATAACAGTCACTGATTTCTTGGAATTAATTTTTTTGCTAACTCTTTGATTTCGTCAAGAATTGTTTTAATTTTCTCGTTTCTAAAATCGGGCTCTCTTGTATAGAAAGCTGCATTTAAACGCATCGAAAAAGAAAGAAAATAAACGCCACTAGATTTAAAAAATCAGGATTTCGTATTTAGGACTTGCGCTCGAAATTTCTTTTGCGTTCGACTTTTCATTTGCGTATTAACCGCCTACGCAAGAGGCACCACAATATATTAGTAGGGTACCAAAAACATTTTAAGATGAACATTTTATAATCTCGAAAAATGAAGATGTTATGCGGCCAGCCTTATACTCACTTGTTCAAATGAGTTGAGTCCAGCTTCCTTGCCAATTTTTACACAGTCGTTGAGGATCATCTGGTTGACTTCCTAGAATTTCCAAGAAAAAACGAAAAGAGTTTTGTATAGTAAAAAAAATAAGTCATCGTTTTTTTTAATTCCATAGTTATCTTGAATTTAATGTTAAACTAACTGCAATATAAGAGGACTAGATTATAGACTATGCTATATATAAAAAAAAAGTTGTTCCCTTGTATGCGCAGGTGTTACACAATACAAAACATAATCAAGGAATTTATCAAAAAAGTGGGAGGACCAATCTCTCTGGAAAATAATTATGAATTTGGAAATGACCCATCCGGTATTAAAGCATGTTGCCAAACCTTAGCTCAAATATCCTATGTTGGTGTGATCCAGGCGCGTACGCAGGGGGGGGGGTTGGGGGTTGAACCCCCCACCCCCCCCCCCTTTGGTTAATTTTTTTTTACTGTAATTATAAAAAAAAAAAAAAAAAAAATTATACCAATGGCTGACCTAAACAAAAAAAAGAGCAAAATGTCAAATTTTCAAATTTCGAGACCCCCCCCCCCGAAAAAAAAAAGTGTCATCTTACCCATCCTCCCCCTCCCCCCCCCCCCCCCCCTCGCTTATTCAGCGGCTGGCTGAGTCGTTACGAAATTTTCGGTCCGATTTAAAAATGTTAACCCCCCCCCCCCTTGAAAAAATCCTGCGTACGCACCTGGTGTGATCATAGTTCGCACATGACCTCGATTCGCGCACAATCCATATCTCAGAAAATTTGTAAGGTTTCGAAAATTTTATACCACCAATGGAAATAAGGAACTTTGAAATTCCTAGTGATGACCTTTTCTCAAGAATTGGGTGCGAAATTATGAAAAATAGGAAAAAGATCGGCAAATAATTGTGCAGTCTTTTTTTTTCTGAAAAAAATATGATCTTCTCGACAAGGGTCTGGAAATCTTTATTTGAGAAAAGAAGACGTCACAATTGTAAGAAGGGGTGCCGACCGATTATATAATATTTTGCCTAGCAATTCTTGACATTTTCTTACTTTTTATAAATCACCTGTAAACTCTCGAGCGCGAATTCTTTCTTTTTTGCGGCGGATTGCGGCGGTTTACGGCGACATTATCTGAAGGGCCTTTAGTAGACATCTACATCCAACCAACTTATATCACTACGTTGAAGAGCATATCGTTGCTTTCATTTTTGTTTTTACCTGTTTTTGGCAGAGTTGTTCGAAGTTTGATCCAAATCCCTTCGACTTTCCTACTTTAACCAGCACTTCCTCATCCGGTACGATGATGGCGACACAGAAACTCTGAAATCAAGATTGAAGTTGGGGTAAGAACTAAGAAGTAGCAAACAAAACAAGCCTCCATAAATTGTTAACTTGTAGGATTTGCGCAGGGAAATTTCTCTTATTAGAGCACCTAAATCAACCTACAAGTAAATACATAAACAGAAAACCTCAGACATAATTGAGGAACCACTAAGGGTTAATCGTGTGATAAAGTTTACATACTTCTGGCTTAGCATTTAAGTTCTCGGTGTTGGCGTATTTTCCTTTTCCGCTTCCAATTTTACATATGGAAGTTTGTTTGTGTTCCTTGCGATGAAGTGATTGTGTTTTCTTCTTTGCATACGAATTATTATTTTCATTTGCCTTATGTGTTAACAAAAATTATCTTTGAACTTTGACCTTCCAGTAATATCCGTGGAAATAGACCGGTACCAAAAATAAGTAAGTTGGTAGACTGTTGCTATATTCTCTGGGTTGAGAAACTTGTTATAACCCCCCCCCCCAAAAAAAAAAAAAAAAAAAAAAAAAAACACGGTTTTCCTTTTGCTTGGTTCCACTGTATAGTTGTAATTATTTGTTTCTCATGACAATGATTCTCCGGAAACCATTAAAGGCGCTAACTCTTTTTTGTTCGGGGGGGGGGGGGGGTAATAACCTTTGAACTATGACCTACCTGTAAGCTATCTCCGTGGACATAGACCTGTGCCACAAATTCACTTCTTTGGTAGATTGTTTCTATCTTCTCTGGAGCGACGTACTCTCCTTGCTGGAGCTTGAAGATATTCTTCTTCCTGTCAATGATCTTCAGCGTACCGTTCTGAACAAATGAAATTGAAGAAGAAAATTGATTTTAAAGCCACACTGTCCTACTTGTAGCTACTCGCTCCCTCTATATAGAAAACAATGACTAATCAGTGACCATCGATCCCCATGATCCTCCTTTTCTTATGTTAACTGAGAGCTGAGTTGATGAGATAACCACCTGTCCAGTGACCTTGCAGGGGGGTCTAATTCCTACAATAAACTTGTACA
This sequence comes from Strongylocentrotus droebachiensis, assembly GCA_035222895.1. Taxonomy (NCBI): domain Eukaryota; kingdom Metazoa; phylum Echinodermata; class Echinoidea; order Camarodonta; family Strongylocentrotidae; genus Strongylocentrotus; species Strongylocentrotus droebachiensis. The sequence goes on from JAVYIG010009506.1 coordinate 44,218, forward strand.
GATAAGCTTTAAAATACCTCGAAGTCTTTTTTGTTGTTGGTAAGCACAATTTCTGGTTACTACATAGAAAGTTAATCATCATACGCGGTTAGAAAAATTTCAATCTTTATCCCTTTCTCCACACCTCTATTTCTTTCCCATCCCCACCTCCTATCTCTCCATCTCTCTCTCTCTCTATCACTAACCCTTATCTGTCTTTCTGATCCTCTCTCTATCTATCTTTCCCCTCCCCCTCTCTATGTCATCCTCTATATTCCACCACACCCTCACTCTCTCTTCACCTCCCTCCCCCCTTTTTCTACCCTCTTTCCCTTCACTTTCTCCCTCTATCTGAAGCACGCAAAAGGGGCGAAGAGACTTCACATATTTAGAAATATCCTACGTGACAATACTTCATCTCCTACGATACTTTTCGCGATATTACTGATTCTATTGTGGTTGACATCGTTTTCTCAACAGGTTTTAGATTTCCATTTTTGATTTGCAAACGCAATAGATAGGCTTTCAATTCCCTCGTGTGTGTGTGTGCTGACAAAGAAATTAGAACTCATTTTGTTATAGAGTATCAGCTCCCGATCGGCTTCGATGCATTCTATAATTGAAAAAGGGGTCCAGTTTGTCAGGGTAAATAAAAATCATTTTAAACCAAGCTTCCATCACGATTATGTGTATGACATGTCATGTAAAATGTTGAAGAAACATTAAACATGACAAAAATGGGTGACGTTTTTTCTGTTTCTCATCTATAGTGAAAATAATAACAATAATCATAATGACATAATAACAGTAATATTAGTAATGATAATAATGATAATAATAAAATAATATTTAAAATAATAATAATAATAACAATAAACCTATGCCTTGTTTATGCATGGTAGCTTCATTAGCACAATATTTTCCCTGAGGGCCCTACGATGATAAGGTGCAAAAGCATTCAAGCATTTTCTTCCTACCAGGTGCCCAGTTATGGAAAAGTGGCAATCGTACATTGATGTCTTGTCAAAGGACATTAGTGCCGAATTGGGACTCGAACCGCGAACCCTGTGATTAACAGTCCGGTGACGAATCCATGAGACCACGATACCTCTTCCTACTTACCGGCATCCACTTTCCAATGTCCCCAGAGTGCATCCAACCGTCTTCATCAAATGTCTCCCGAGTCTTTTCCTCATCTTTCAGGTACCCGGTGAAGATGTTGTTACCGCGGCTACAAACCTACAAAAGCGGAAAAAAAGAATCAAGGAAAGCAAAAGATAAAAAGTTATATCCCTTCAGATGAGTAATGTCTAAACATTCAAGAGCTACAATATACCGGAGCACAGGCTAAATCAAGGGAAGAAAGAAAGGAAGAAAAAAGAAAGAAAGATATAAAGAAAGATAAGAAAGAAAGAAAAAACAATAAAAGAAAGAAGAAACAAAGAAAAAAGACGAAACAAAGAAACAAAGAAATGCATAAATATATAACATTAAACCTCTATATATTAGGTAGTAGAATCAATAACTAACTAGACTTTTTAGCGTTCTATGTAACCTTAGCTCTAATCCTGCTTGTAAAGCCCTAACCCTTAACTAATATGAAACCCAATCGCAGCCCTTATCGTGACACTGGCCGCGTAACATGAAAGTTTGCGATCAACTGACCGATTCTGATTAGTTAATAATCAGCCTTGTTAACTATATGCGCATGCAACGATGATTTTGATTGGCCATTGTCGTTTTTTTCAATTGATTGCAAACCTTTGTATCACGGGAACCCTTGTCAAGATGAAAATTTACAATAAGCAAAACTGTTCCCTGACGAATTTTCCTTTAAAGGGATCAGGTTACTTAGGTCAGTCAGGAACCCAACTTTTACAAGCCGATCGTCTGTCTGATTATCAAGCTGTTTGTGATTGGAAATCAAAACAAAATTTTGCGTTTTCCTAACACTACAGTCTATTAGGGAAAACGAGTTCGGTAAAACCGGTCACTCACAGATTTTTGTTTTTCTTCTTCTTTTTTTTGAGGCACTTCTTGATCATTTTGAAGCGCAATTGTTTTAGGGCTTCGATATCACACGATATCACAGACACTTATAACACGTAGGGCCGTGAATATCAGATTTAACATTGTTAAACGATGCCTTTAATGATATATTTTCGGGAACCTCTTTACCTCTCCCTGTCCGTTCTTGGCGAAGTAATTCATATCTGGGACATCCACCAGTTTCATCTCGACACCGGGCATGAGCGAACCCACATTACCGGGGGACATGTCTCCGGGAATACCGCACGTGATTACCGCTGTGGTCTCCGTTTGTCCATAGCCTTCCAGAAGCTGTAACATATTACAAAAGAGAAGGTAAAATTTAATATTTGGTGATAAAATAGGAATCTTTGTCATTCTAGAACCAGATAGAGTAAATAGTAGCTTATAAATGGTTATTTAGTATGTATTTTGTTATTCCAGAACAACATAACACAACAGGAAAAAAAGGTATAATTTCGTTCACATTTTGTTATTCTAGAACATTATACACGTACAACAGGAAATAATAGTCCGTGAATTGTAATTTCATAGGCATTGTAGAACATTATTATACAACAGCAAAAAAATAGTCTGTATTTTTTTTTTACTATTATATATATTAAGCTTTTCTAGAACGAAATTGCATAACCGAAAATAATAGTTCGTAAATAACGATTGTATAATGTCCTTTAAAATGCTAGTACGAGATTGCACAAGGGAAACAAATCTGTGTTAAAGGTACTATGTCCCATTTGCAGGCCAACAAAATGAAAAGGTTAAATTCCAACGGCATTTGAAAGATAATACTAATTAAGAACTCCCCTTAAAAAAGGGGGGCTTGAAAATTTCTTTAAGTGGGAAAATAACGACTATTAGTTGTCAAATCGACTTAGGAGCTATAGAGCCAATAAGTAATAGTCTTGATTTTTAGACTATTGTACCGCATTTTCGTACGTTTTATGCTGTGCAAAGATTCAATCAGTTTAATTTTGGCCATTACAAGAAGTGGGTTATTGATGTAGACAAATCCTTTACAGCTCATTTTATGTATGTTATTACCAAAGAAGAAAAAAAAAGCCAGTCAGTCACTCAATAGTGTCTGACAGTGAAGTCTAGCAAGTAAATGGGTTTCCTTGCATAATTTGAATATTAGGACACTGCTAACATTTAAATTTCACAGATAGGACATACATGACATATTCATAATTCCTGCAAAGTTCTACTGAATTTGAGGTTGGCTGCAAAAGGGACATTGTACCTTTAAGTTTGTTTTTCACTAGATAAATTGACACATGTACTACTGTAACCAGTTTTGCTTTTACCGCTATGTCATAATATTTGTTCCAAAACCTTGAGTTGTTTTCGTTTCTGGATGATTAAATAAATATAGTCTTTCATTGCAAGAAAAAACTCTCCCCATTACGTTCAATTGACCGATTTTGCAATAGCTTCGTTTCCTAATTTTCAAAGTACATGATCGATCTGACAGTAGCACCAACAAATCTATTTGGTCTAAATACAAAGGTTTATATAACTCTGAAAGAAACCAAGCCAGACAAAATGTCCGGATAAGATTTCGTCAGAGGTGTAACCAAGTAGGAGAATTCATGCCGTTCCCAGCTTTCTGCCGCTCTCGCCTTACTCTATTGCTTACAGGAGGGGCTTTTAAATTTACATCGATCCCATTGAATTAGGCAAAAGGTGAAACAACTGTTGACAAAACGCGAGAGATTTGTTACCACTATTTCCGCTCGGGGGGAGAACGATTCGTCGCAAAGGGATGCCCCATCAGCTATGTTAATGAAATCACTAATCGTTTCATTTCAAAGATTGATATCTTTCACAATAATATCATCATCCGTTAATGTAATAAATAGCGATTTGTAAATGAAATGGAAAAACTTGGTGAACGGTGCGAATTCCCAGTACTCCAAATTATATGCACTCTCCGTTGTATCGAAATATATCAATTGCACACAATTAGATCCGCAAAAGCTGGAATTCGATTGAGAGTACCCCGTGGTGACTGTAATCTTGAAAGAGAGGAGCCCATCCTTTTTTTGTTTCTTGAGGGAAAGCGATAAAGCGAGGAAGAAAGAGGGAGAGAGGAAAAGAAGGGGAGAGAGGAAAAGAAGGGGCTATAGAGAGAGAGAGAGAGAGAGAGAGAGAAAAAGAGAGAGGGAGAGAGAGAGAGAGAGAGAGAGAGGGGGGGTGGGGAGATAGGGAAGAGTCAGATAGTCAAAGGGAGGGGGAGAGTGAGAGAGAGAGAGAGAGAGAGGGGAGAAGGATAAAGAGGAATAGAGGGAGAGAGAGAGAGAGAGAGAGAGAGAGAGAGAAGAAAAAGAAGAAGAGAGAGAGTGAGGGAAAAGGGGAAGAGTGGATAACGGAGAGCCACATTCATCTTATTTTTGTCCCATAACCAAATTTCAGTATCAATTTAGTATTCGTTACAGCTTTTTCAAAATATACCACAAAGAATTTGGAAGTTTTACGTGATTCGTCCCTACTACCCATCAGGGGATGGTGGGGGAAGGGTCGAAGCATTATTTCGCTTCTACACGTGACCCTTCAACATCCCCCTTTTCTCTCTTCTCTTCTTCGTTTCGAGGAGGTGTCGTGGTCTAGTGGTTCAATCACACGACTCTCAATCCAATGATTGAGGGTTCGAAATCAAACTCGGCACTAACGTCTTCTGGCAAGACACTCCAATCGAATCCAATCCGCGAATTGTAGAGCGCCAATATCTAGTAGCCCAATCAAAAGCGCTAATCACGAAACTCTCCTCCCCGGTGTAAATTGGTACCTGGCAATTGCTAAGGTAATAATTCCTCCAGGGCCCACAAGGCCCTCAGAAATAGCGGTATTGATACTGAAGTAGCTACCCTGGGTAAATAATTAACACCTAATTATTATCATTGTTGTCATTTGATTGAGGGGGTATGTGCCCCCTTCCCCAATAACTACGCCACTCAATACAAGGACGCGTTGTACATCATGTAAACAAAAAGGAAGACTTGACTTACCGTTACACCCAGAACACATCGGAAGAAGTTTTTGGTTTCTTCTGTTGTAGGCGCTGACCCAGTAGTCATGAAGCGAATGTTTCCGCCCATAATTTCCTAGAAAAATTAATACAATGTAATGCTATGAATACAGTTATTCAAATAATGAGAATTTATATTCGACATAGGCCTATATATTAGCCTATTGCTATTGAGAGAAACTGTGTATCCATGAACATAATTGTTTGTTCATATTGCAGTTTCAGTTACATGTCTCTAAAGTATTAAAGCTTGAGTTGGTCTTCAGACTGCCAGATAACGTGATGCTGTTTCATTTTCTGTCTTTTTTCTCCTGGTAGGCCCAGGCTTGCTTTAAGATCTATGTGCTCTATTTTGTCATGCAAATCCCTATTTCTCCCATGTAAGTAAAAACGTGTTTTACTATTACATTGTATGCTCCACAAATTTCTTATGTTACATGTTTTACATTTGTTTAGTTACTTCGGTGTTTTAATAGTGACCACACCATTACATCATCTGACCAGCAGTGAATCAATTTGATTTGCCTATTTGGGAATACAGGGACTGCTGGTGTGCCCCGCTGTCAACAATAAGCTGTCGATACCTGGAGATGTTTCACAAAGATCCTAAGTTGAACTTTACTTTAAGTTGGATTTATGGAGAGCCATTTGTAGCCTTAAAATAAAGTATATTCAAAAGCGAAAATTGAAGTATTTTAGAGTTTAAACATGAAATCTCCTTGATAATAGAAAATATGAATGATTTTAATCAACATTCTATGCCTTTTAAAATAACTTTTAAAAAATAGTTTCATAGATGCTAATGGCTTTCCATAAATGTTAAGTCCAACTTAGGATCTTTCTTAAACACCCCCCCCCCCCCAGAACTTGCTCTTGTTCGCAATTGAACAATATATACAAAAACAATGACCTGTACCACAAGGGTATTATACAAAGGCAGATAATAAAGAAAATATTGAACAAGATAACTTACCCTGAGTGGTTTGAAGATTTTATCCCACTTCGTATCTGTGCGTGTATTGCCCCTAGAGCGATGTAAGGATAAAGTGCCATGTTGTTATGTTTCCTAATGAAATTTTATATCACTGATTAACAATTAATTCAGTTATATGTTGCTCAATCAATCATATATGTTACTGAAATCACGAGTTATCTAATAAAGAAAAAAAGCTTTAGGTTCTAAAATACAGCAAAAGGAATAAAGTTTCTATTTTAGCTCAAGCCGTATAAAAAATAGTTAAGAGGAATCAAAGTGTTTCGGTGTCAGAAAAAAAAACAATGCCATACGATGCATTTGAAAAGGGATCTTTTCGATATCGATTGACGTGTAATGTGTACGTTTTATTGTTTAAACGTATTTTACCACCGGTGAAAAAAGGGAATGGTTTGCAGTTGACAATTGTGATCGATAACGAAGTTCGAAATATAACGAACTTTCCCTAGATTTAAGTATATACTTTACTTTTTGACGTCAGGTGGGAAGTGATTAAAATTCCGTACAGTATTATCTGGAATGATTTATTTACGATTTCGATATGTGATTTATATAAATACGCTGCTGCCCATAAAGTTGGAATATTTGTTTTCTTACCTCTTTGATGAAATGACTGTGACAGTTTGGTTTATTCTTGATAGATAAGAGTTTCTTAAAATATAAAATCTTCTCAAGAACTTTAAAGACCAATCTCTATGACTATTTAAACATAAACTTTATCTATGAAGAAAAGATCATATTCTCACAATCGCTTCATGAAAAGAGGTAAGAAAAGAAAAGATGGTACGCAATCTATCTTTAATTTTGTCATTTCATATGCAAAACACTATATATTCTCTGCGAAATACAAAAGGGAACGGCTATCGTTGAATTCTTTTAAGAAGATGCTTAAACGTTGTTATGAAGTTGAGCGGGTTCTTTCTATCAAACGCAATAAATTCGTTGTATTACTTGATAAATGGAGACATGTGCAACTGATGTAACAATGTTTGTTTTACCAATATGTCACAACAAATCTATTGTCTTGTTCTTGCTCAAGAATGATTGAATACAAAAATTTCTTTGAAAAAAGAAAGAAACGAATTATTCAGACTTTAGTAACGGTATAAGTCTCATATCCGACTGATTCACTTCTGTTAAATTACAACCCACATAAAATAAACAAAATGGAAAACACATTAATAAAAAAAAAAAATCTAAATAAAACTACTCACTTCATCAGCAGTGCAAGTTTTTTCCTCCTGGCGAGGTTGAAGACTGCGAACTTTAGCTTGCCTTTCTCTTTCACACCCTGGAGGAACTGCTCACAATAATAGAAAAAATATACAAATTTATATTAGGATACCCCTTTTTCAGGTCATGTGAAGTGGTGGTATACGCCCTAAAAAAACGTTACGTCAAGTTCAAGTTCAGTATTTATTTAATTCCCTAATCCAAAACAGTAACATCAAAATATCTCTTTTACATAATTATTATTAACATAGTACAATATTGACAGTAAAAAAAAAAAAAAAAAAAAAACGTCGAATTTTTATTTTATTTTAGAGATGAAAATGTTTTCCCACCTCAAGTGAAATATTAAACAAAGTAGAGGTAGAAATGTAAATACCCTCCTGGGACGTTAATCCTTAAAAAAAGAGATTGGAAATAAATTCAGAGTTGAAAACAATTTAAAAAAAAAACATTTTCTGTGCTTCATTTCTCCTTCTTTTTAAACTAGTCTTATGGGGGCGTTGCAAGAAAGTTGCGATTGATTGCAAGATGCAAAGTTTGCAACTGATATTTCCAATCGATCGCATATCAAGTTTCTAGCCCCACTAGTTTCCTAAATTTCCTAGGAATTTGTTCGGATTAAAATTCTAACAATTAAATTAAGCTGACTAGATCTAGCCTTTAAACTCCCCCTCTTACTCTCTCTATATCTCTCTTTCTTACTGATGGGGTGTTGCAAGAGAGTTGAGTTGCGATAGCAAATTTGCAATAAATCGCAAGACTTACGCTTGATTTGGGGATTTGCGATTGATTGCAACTTTCTTGCAACGCCCCATTGGACTATTTTATTTTTATAATAATAATAATAATAGCTAGTTCTTATATAGCGCTTTTCAAGACCGAAGGCCCTCTCAAAGCGCTTTACAGATATATATATATATATTATTAGCGGTAAACGCCTATAAACGAAAACAAACAACTCAAGCACAGAAGCAAACAAACCTTGTCGTAGATTCTGTTAATGACCCTCGGTACGACAGGCATGATGGTTGGTTTGAGAGCAGCAATGTCATCGGTGAGGAGCTTAATATCACCCGAAGAGAAGCCGATACGACCACCGTGTGCTAGGACTAGTGCCTGCAAGAGAAAAGGCAACCAGGGGGGCGTTTCACAAAACTTGTCATCAGTGACAAATTACAGTTTTTGTTATAAGCTACTGAAATCCTTGCTTCTGATTGGTTATCAGCAGATTTGTCACTGAAAAAAGGCTTTGTGAAACAGGTACCTGATCAAGAGGCTGATTTACGGGATAGGGGGAAAGGGGGACGCCCCCCCCGGGCACATCCTATCTCATAAGAATACAATCGAGATAAAAATCAAATGTTCCACTTAGTGCACCCACCCAAAAAGGGTCTCAAAAAATATGATGGCCTTTAAATATTTTGCCATGTGATTTTTAGACTTGTTACACCCGGGAATCCTGGATTGGTCATGGCAATATTAGTGTTAATAATACAGTATCGGAGTTAGAATAACGCATTAACAACTTCTGGATACATTTCTTTCATTCACGTAAGTACTTCACAAACCAACGTTTTCGTTCCTGAACTTTAAAAAAAACGGCCGTATACTATTTAAAAAACTTTAATCCAACACTTCCACAGATTTGCTAATCTACACGTTTGTTTATCCACAGGTTCATTACTCCTGGAACTCGAACATGTTCAATGAAATAACATAGGGTTCATTATTCCGACAATTTTCAAATGAAAATGACATATGGTTCTACTGGTATTTATTTTCGGAATATGGCAATAACAACAGTTTGGTTTAACAAGCCTACGAATTAATGAACCGAGGGTTTAACCTTCGGAAGTTCAGAAACATGAATCTTTGGAACATACCTGGGCAAATCGTTCATAGATGTGCGCCAACGGTAGATATGAAAAGTGAGTCTCGTTGCTGATAGGTGCTTTATCCTGTGAAATGATAAAAGACGAGAACGTTTATTTGTTTGTTTTCTCTCAATTTCATCTAAGAAAGGTTTTCAAACAATTATAAATGTATGTTGAACAAATGCAGAATACCCCCACAGCACAACTAATCCTAACCTTAGCGTTGACCCTACTGCGGAATACAACGCAGTGTGCCACATAAACATGGCAGATTAAAGGTATCAGAGGTGACAGTGTGAGAGGTTGAAAATACCAGGGGGTGTTTCACAAAGATTCTAAGTCGAACTTAACTCTAAGTTTGACTTAAAAATTATGGAGAGCCATAATGTAGAAAAATATAATATTCTAGCCTTTTTGTTATAAATTCCACATTAAGAACATGAAATCTCCTTAAAAATAGAAAATATGAATGATTTGAATCAACATCTTATACCTTTTAAAATAACTTTAACAAAATATTTTCATAGATGCTAACGGCTTTCCATAATGTTTAAGTCCAACTTAGAGTTAGAGATAAGTTCAACTGAGGATCTTTGTGATCCCCCCAGAAGTATAAACTGTCAGAAGGTAAATATCAAGATCGAAAGTGTCAGAGGTAAAAAATAAAATAAAATGGCAGAGGTAAGAAATATCACAGGAAAACATCTCCGAGATGAAAATGCCATGGGGAAAATGCCAAAGCAAAACATAACAGAGCTAAAAATGTCAGAGATAAATAATTATGTGAGAGATACAAAGTTCAGGCGCAAAATATCACAATTTAAAAGATCAAAGACAAAAATATCATAGATGAAATATTCGGGACAGAAGAAGGACTTCCATAAATGTAAGAAAAGTTACTTAACGATCTGTAAAACGCCTTGCTGAATAGACTAATTTAACGCACGCGTACGCACGTACCGACATAGAATAGGGGGCGCACGAATCCCGATTCTGACTTGGGTACCTTGCTATAGCCCTATAAGCAGGGTTTTATGCTTTATTTCCTTTATTTTCTTTGTACTCCTTAACCAAACAGTTAGAGTGCCAAGTAAAGGTTTTGGGGTTGATGTTATATAATTCTAACTTTAAAAAAACAAACGTTTTTGTTTCATTTCATAGCTAGGTAGGCCTACTGTATTAATTTTAAAGACGCCTGAGTAGGAGAGTCTTACCCTGTACACGTTACAAGCTACACTTTTCGCAAAGAGTAGGGTGTAGACCCGGGGGTGTTTCACAAAACTTGTCATCAGTGACAAATGACAGAAATCCCTGCTTCTAAATGGTTATTAGCAGATTTGTCACTGATTTTTGTCATTTTTCATTAAAAAAAAAGGCTTTGTAAAACGGGCTTCAGGCGTTTAGTGTGCCTCCATACAAAACTTTTAACCTACATCTTCGTGATAGCCCTTTGAAGACGGACTTACAGTAGAAGAAGGACTTACATGTATGAGTGCCATAAAGGCACTGAGATTGCCGACCATGTTGTTGTGTGTAAGCATGGCGCCCTTGGGGTTCCCGGTGGTCCCGCTAGTGTAGCAAACCGTACAGAGGTCAGATCTCTTCGGAAGCTGAAAGGAAGGCAAGAACAAAATAAAATGTTGTTATGTGTGTGCGCATGTGTGTGTGCGTGTGCGTGCGTGTGTGTGTGTCTGTGTGTAATTTAGCTTTTACAGACGTGTATCAATCAGATATGATTATTTACGTCTGGGGACCGACCTTTAACGTCACCATCCGAAAGACGTGACTCAGTTTCGAACCGGGGTCGCCTGAGCCAGTTTGTAGGCGAAGATAGAGAGCTGGCCAAGTGAACGTGCCGCTAGACCAACTTACATCTCCCTACTTGTTGTTAGGGACCATAATTGTCTTTTTTCAATGTGAATAGGGGCATATCCACAATGGGATGAACTGGTATATGCCCATTCATTCACTGAAAAGGGGACATTTTGTCTTCTAAATACAACTGATACTGGTACATGAGGCTGCACACATATATTTCCGCCCCAACTTTCCGCCACCGTGTTCAATGTTTGGATAAGCCACTGTTTCATATCAATGTTAAACCTAATTGTGACTACTGTCACATATTTCATTCAAACGAAAATACAAACGTCATCTAATAAAGGAATTTATATCTTAATTCTGTTTAATTAGCCTGTACACACTTGTTTATGTACTACACACTCTTTCTTTTCTCTTTACTTTGTATAATATCTGCGGCCATTGGAGGCCAGCCTTTGAAAGGCCAATAGCCTCTGCTGGCTCCTCCATAAAATTTGTGTATTGTTTATATATTTTCTTAAATGTATAATATATTGTTGAATGTATTTTTTACGAGAACTGGAAATAAATGAATGAATGAATAAATGAACTTTCTAATCGTGAGCTTATTGATAAATCTAACAAAGTACGAAATAGGAGAAGAAAGATATCACAGAAACGGATGAGTGATCAGAAGTTAACTGATTGACGTTAACATGTACTAGCCCCAGGCCCGCCCCTCCCCCTTGAATCTACCTGGATTATAGAATTTACATTTCGAGGGGGGGGGGGGGGTCTGAATTTAAAACAAGTAAACCATCATCATATCTCACAATACTGGCTCCGCCCGTTGCATATATTTTCTATATGTTTGTTTGCAACGAATAAAAGTAGAGAGATGCTCCAACTATACATCTAAAACCATCTATAACTTGCATCTAAGTGCATAAAAGTTTAAATATTCAAATAATATTACTTTTGTGATATATATTGCATCCGACTTACCAGGTCTGGCTGTTTGTTGTTCAATCCGTTCTCCTGAAGAAACAATAATAAAGTTAACAAATCTTAATATCAATAATGTTATTTACAACAACAAATTCACTAATCTAACCATTATTGGTCGTTTTGATGCAAAGCTACAATGTTAAAAGCAGTAAAAGCAAGACCTGAGGTTAACGTCATTGAGTAGAAAATATATTTTAAATTCCATGATAACAAAAATAAGTTGATGAAAATTCTTTACTCCGTTGTTTTCCAATGAGTTTCGATAACACATTTGTGGAAATTCTTACTCCTATCTAGTTTAGAATAATTTAATAGCCTTTACACTGTTTTGCCTGCAAAAGAGGAAACTTAAAACTATCCAGAATCGAGCCGCTAGATTATCCTTTGGCCTTTGATCTCAGTCTTGTACTTCTCTCTTGATTCAGGAACTTCTTTGGTTACCTTTAATTTGTAAAGCGCTCTTGTACTTTTTTGTTCTTAGCACTTTTAAATGATCGATATTGTTATTATTGTAACAAAACTTATATAATAACGAATTAATTTCGTAAACAAATTTTGGAACCACCTTTAACTCTTAATAGACGTCTATCAAAAAGTAGTACAAGTGCATTGTCGCGGAAGCTGGTTCTTTACCTCGACTTCTCGATACTGAAGGAGTTTGACATCCAACTCCTCTGTTGTTTTCCTCAATTCGTCTGTGATCGGGCTCATCAAGACGATTCGTTTCAAGCCAGGCATCTGATCAGCCTTCTGGAGGAGAAGACTCGCCCGTGCCTCCGTGTCACACACGACTGTGGCAATTTCAGCTGTTTGTGGGGAGACGTGACGTAATAATTAGAAAAAAATCAGTATGTAGGGATGCTTTTAAAGGCCCCTGCACTACTTATAGCTACTTGCGCCACTATAACAAACCATGCACAATTGGTGACTATTGGTCCCCCATGATCCTCTTTTTCGTATGTTATTTGAGAGCTGATTTGATGAGATAACCACCTGTCCAGTGACCTTGCAGGGTGGTCTAATCCCTCCTGTACACAAGTACAGATGGGATTTAAAGGCAACCAGTCATGCGTAGAAGAAATTACTTTCTGTGTCCCGGGTTTCATGCGGGTACACACCCTTCAGAATGTCACCTTCAAAGGTTGACTTCTTTGAAAAGACGACGAGTTTCAATACCAGAGACTTTTAGATTTGCACGTCGACATAGTGGACTGCTACGTGTAACTGACGTTTAAGGCACTGTGGCGTCCCTACCAGTGTCTTAAAAGGACGTCACGCGTAGCAGTCCACTATGTCGACGTGCAAACCTAAAAGTCCCTACTCTCTAGACAAAGGTAAATGAGACTAATAACTTTGTCCTAAGGGTTTCGGGTTTCATGCGGGTTCTGCAATATTCAAAATGTCGCCTTCAACTTATTTAAAAAGATAATACATCTGTTAAGAGCCAGAATGTTAAAGTCAAAGCATTATGAGTTAACGCCCTCGTGGCTCCAAACAGGAGATATTGCAATTTGCAATACCCTCTAGACGAAGATAAAGGAGGCTTTATGAGTAGGTGACAGATCCATGGAGTGGATGATTCGGCACACTTATACGCACACATTCGTCTGTACTAGTTTGGCCAGGGGGATTAGGCCGCCCTGCAAGGTCACTGACAGGTGGTTATCATGGGGGGGGGGGGGGGACCAACAGGCACCGATTAGGCATTGTATGCTATATAGAGGGCACAAGTAGCTATAAGTGGTGCAGTGGGGATTTAATCAAGTTTTTCCTCATGCTCTTTGCTCCTGTATCATCATAATATAGGTGTGTGTTTTTTCGTTTATCATTTATTTGTTTGGGGGTGATTTTATGTTTTCTATATCGATATACAATTTGCTTGGGGTGATTTGTTGCTTTTAATGAAGGTATCATGGTATAGTGGTTCATTCACGAGTCTTGACTCTCAATCCAAGGGTTGTGGGTTCGAATCAACTTAAGACAATTTTCAAAAGTCTAGTCCAGTATACCTATCGAAAAGTGCGAAAATTACAATGGCGTAATACGTAATCCAAACGCAAGCTCTCTGGGATATACTAAAGGATCTTGGAATTGCCCTTTGAGTTGATGTCTCGAAAGTCTTTGCGATCGTGTTCATTACTCATACCTTGGTTGATGATGTACTTGCAAGCATCGGGTCCGAGCGTGTCGTAGAGAGGGATGAGGACGAACGAGAATCGGTTGCATGCCTGCTCGGTAATACTCCACTGCAAGGGGGATTTAAAACATGGTGATCCAATCATGTCTTTTGAAATAAGATGATGATGCATCTCCAATTTTGAATTATATTCCTTTATTTATTTATATCTGGCATAGTGTATTAGGGAGACTTTGGATCTAACATTTTGAATTCACATAGAGCTCCCCTCCAACTTTCATCTGTCTCTCTTAAAAAAAAACAGCATTGTGAGTTGTCCCCTTGTTGCGGTGAGGAATGATGTATAAAATTAATTAAAAACAAACTTGCTTGGATGGATAATAATTATATTGATCATGCAGGTTTCCAGCAACTCATCTGGTGTGGGGTGAAATGAACTCCCCACGTATCCACTACTTTTCTATGTCCAAATTATTATATCACAGGTAATCTTCTTTTTTAATAAAATAATAATTCCAGAAGCGGTTTTCAAAAAAAAAAGTTGGCTCAACATTTAAAGCCTTATATTAGTCAGTGTCCATGTGTATTGCATCGTCATTCGCTGACACCAGATTTTGTTGAATAACCAATTAATGTGTCTGTTTGTACAAAGGGCTGAAGCAGCGAACCCGTCGTCCCACTAGAAATTACGTCAACTTATATTTATATTTCGAGGGTATTAAGGGACATTTTATTATGATGAGAATAACGATGGGTTCAGGGCACAGGCTAGTGCATAACATAAGACCTGTCGGCCGTAAAAGTGAAGTCCACTCTTCGTGATCACTCGAAAGGTGACAATTTACCCATGAAAACCCACTACAACGAGCCTTTAAAACACCAACTGATTCATTTATTTATGGTAACTCTGCCAGGATTCACAGATGTGGATGAGGGGGGCATTCTTACCCCGATTCTGTTCTGCGAATATAGTCCAATCATAGTCTGCTGTCCAGGCTCCACCCCATCAGAAATGAGACCAGATCCTAGGTTCCCGGCTCTTTGGTAGATCTGTAGGAAAGCAAAGATATTGTACAGATATGATTATGAGTTTAGGGGCTCAACCCACTGCTCCAGTGTCAATTTTCTACGACGATCACAATACCATTCAAAATTTATTCCTTGGTAGTTTACTCTACCATATCCTTTAACATTATACTCTTACAAACGGGTACGTGGTAAAACAAGTAAAATGAATAATTATTAAATATGATTGACCAGTATTCTTCTCGTCACCTTTTTTGATTTTGTAGGTGATGTGATACGCTTTTTTATGGCTCTCCTAAATAACAATATTATTATTATTATTAATATCATCATTTTCATTATCATTATTATCAAAAATGTCTTTTTACTCACATGATCGTACGTAACCCATCTGTATTTTCCCTTGGGCTCGGGCCTCCATCCATAACAATCTCCGTTATCTGTCAAAAACACGAAAATATTAACAGTTTTTAATCATAATTATTGCGAACAAGCTGGTGAAATTTGAATAGACCTGAAAGCTGACCCGACGCTCGCCTGGCATAGCATCAAGAAATTTACCCAGACTGGATTCAAAGTATTGTAATTCATTCATTAATAAAAGTCTAATGAAATACCTCGCCACTAGATCCAATGGGAAACATCCATACAAAAGTCATTTGAATATGTTAGTAGATCGGTCTATTAACCTCAAATTAGATGGTCTATTGATTTCCGTTTTTTAGTTTGAGTTTGAAAATTTGAGGAATAATTAAATCATGCAGATCATGTCCACTAAAAAATCCATATAAGAAAAAACACTTTGCAACCCTAAAACCTCGGCCAGAAATGACGCGGCAAAAAACGAGAACTCCTTTTTGTGTATATAATACGCTTGACATTGTTTGCATCTATCCCCCTGTCCACACACAACATTTTCCGTCACTAATCATGATTAGCTATACCGTTTCGCGATAGTGATACCGTTTCGCGATAGTTTTACGACCAAAATTGTAGGTGTGGAGTGTGGACGCTCACTAACGATACGTCGTATAACGAAACTAGTCTAACGAAACGCAGGTTTGGGCATCGTTTCGAACTGAAACTCGATAAAGAATCACGCCTAATCACGTAAATTTTGTGTGTGGACAGGGGGAGTGTAACTAGTGTAACTAACTGGGCGGGGCTTAACGTGACCTCGAGCGAAATGAGACCAGACCTCTTATCACTATCGCGAAACTCTATAAAGAATCACGGAAAATGTTGTGTGTGGACAGGGGGCATTTTATACGATGATTCTTTAGTGACGACGTTTCTTGTGTGTGGACACCCTGGAATTTATACGATGATTCTTTATACGACGTATCGTTATAGAGTTTCGGGATAAATTGTTTTGTGTGTGGACACGCTGTTATACACGAAACTAACTAAATACGCGCAGGACCTTTTTCGCGCGCAGTTGCCATTCATAACCGCGGTGGATTTGTTGCGGCGGTTTGCAGCGGTTTGCCGCGTCATATTTGATTTTTGTTTAACTCTGACATAATCAGTACATGATTGACGACATAAATCCCGATGCAACTGTCGCCGGAGCAAAACATGTCGGGACACCTCTATAACCCCTGATACTTACTTGACAGTCTCATGCCTCTCTTGAAGACATCATTGAGGGTTTCCACGCCGTTGAAGAAATCGAGTTCTTGACCAAGCTTAGCTGTGATGGGGTTGACTCGGACATATTCAGTTGTACCCTGATAATTATGAAGAAGAAAAAAACACATAGTAATGAACATTCATATACTGGCCTTGGTAAAAGGGGAGCAAGGAGAGAAGTTCCCAAGTGAATGTGAAACAAAAAGAAGGAGAGAGACAGAGAGATCGAAAAACAGAGGGAGGGATGGGTATAAGAAGAGTGGGGGTGAGTGGAAAGCAACATAAAAAAGAGGTGGTACTACCGCCTTCCATGTTCCCATATCCTCCTTCTAATTGATGGACTTTTAAACGAATTAATTTAGTACGTCTGATGCGACCCCCCTCCCCTGTTTGAATGTTTCATGAAATTATGCGAAGCTTCAACATTCCATAACATTCTTATTTTTTTTATCCGATTTAGATAAGACTGTCACTGCTTTTTTTGTTTAATCTTTCTCTATTTATTTAATGCATATTGGAAATGGGTCTGACCTGCCATTTTAGCCCATAATTCCCACGGTCTATTTTTATATAAAGCATATTATTTTCTTTAATATCAATGTCATGGTGGTTAACATGTTTGCATTCTGATTGAAAGCCAGTAATTGTGAACTTAGACATGGAATTTCGTCCAAGGATGTCCTTCTCGTCTAGGATAAAGGTGTTATGGTTTAGTGGATACGGCTCCAGACCTTGAACCACAAGGTATACGGGATTCGAATCCCTGCCTTAGCACTTACGTTCTTTGACAAGACATTAATCTACATTTTTCCACGCTTTACAAAGGTGTGATTACCGTGTGAATACCTGGTAGAATATACTTCTTAAATGTATTACTACAAGACCAATCCTCCCCCCCCCCCACTCCTGTCTTACAAATCAGCTGGGGTAAATTAACATAGAGGGAGATAGGGAGGCAACAAAAAAATAAGATGATAAAGCCCACTCCCGGGCTCACATCCTTGCCCTTAAACCATGACCTTGTTCTCTCGCAAAACACTAAGATCGGGGGCCCCCCTCCCCTCTCCCACCATTACACGAGTGCCCCCTCCATTTATGGGCATACGTTATGCAACCGATGATCAAACCTACCTGTTTCTCGACGGACTGTTTCATCGGATCAATCCGGGGGACTCCCAACCGCTTCAAATGTTCTCTGTGTTCTTTGTATGCCAGTGCCGTCATCTTGAATCCTCACCTTCTTACCGCTGCAAGATAAAGGGGAGATTTGTTTGTTTTTAATCATGAAAATCGTGTGCTTACTTTCTATTTTCTCTTCGCTTCTCTCTCCCTCCCCTCTCTCTCTCTCTCCCTCCCCTCTCTCTCTCTCTCTCTCTCTCCCTCCCTCTCTCCCTCTCTCTCTCCCCCTCTCTCTCTCTCCCCCTCTCTCTCTCCCCCTCTCTCTCCCTCCCCTCTCTCTCTCTCTCTCTCTCTCTCTCTCCCTCTCTCCCTCTCTCTCTCCCCTCTCTCTCTCTCCCCTCTCTCTCTCCCCCTCTCTCTCTCCCCCTCTCTCTCTCTCCCTCCCTCTCTCCCTCTCTCTCTCCCCCTCTCTCTCTCTCTCCCCTCTCTCTCTCCCCCTCTCTCTCTCTCCCCTCTTTGTCTCCTTCCTCCCTCACCCTCTCTATCTCACCATCCGTTTCTGTCTACAAGTATCTCTCTTTCTTTCTCTTCTCTTTGAATGATACTTGGAAGTTCAGACTTTTTTGTTACTATTAACAGTTATAACATAACACTCATGTGAATTAGGGAAGCAGTGAGGAACATGTTCTACTCGCCATTATTATATAATCAATCGGCCTATTTTGACTCTCCTATATAAATATATTTATATATATATACCCATATATATATATATATATAGGCGTGAAGAAAAAGGTCTAGGAACGTGAGACGTAGCTGTACTTTAAAAGTTTATTACGAGCTTTCGGCTTGTGAGGCCTTCTTGAGGTTCTGAGGTGCAAACACATACAAAAACAAATACATTGTATGAACAAATATACATGGCATACATGTACAAACTTAATATCACTCAATCATAGTCAAGCATCATGAACATAGTAAACATTAGTACGAGAAATACTTTCGGAATAAACTTAGAAATGATTATTATGCAAATTCAAAGTGTTTTATATAACAAACACTGTTAATATATTCTGTATGGAGTCTGCACTTTGTCGTTCATAATAGTTATGTATTGGTTGAATTTGAGTTGGTTTAGCAATAGATTTTCTGGTCTGTTTATCACGCACAGCGAAACAGACAATCGTCTCAAACCGCATACATTGCATACCCAAGTGAAAAATATGAACATTCACCCTATCAATCAGCTTCAGGGGCGGATCCGGGATTTTGTAAAAAGAAGGGGCACTGCATTCCTACAATGTGTAAATGAATCTATGAAAAGCACAAAGGAAAAAGGGGCCATCACCTCAAAAAGGGGAGGAGCACAATTCCGGACTTGTGTACGTGAAGGCATGTCACTGGGTTTCAAAAGGGGCGCTGTTTGCCCCCCCCCCCCCCCCCGTCCCCCAAGTCCACCACTGATCACCACAGTTATCACTTCGTGAGAAAAATACCAATCGTAGTCGAAATATAGGAGGAAAGTTCAAACATTTGCATTTGACTGTGGACTAATCACTGCACATGGTTGCACGCAATTGTTTGATATGAATAATCGGTTTCGAGCTCTAAATGCAAGCATCCAAGCAGAAACATACAACAGGCAGATATAAATAGACCATTTTCGCAATGTAAACGAATTCATGCACAAACCTTTAAGTGTCTCGCTACGAATTAGTTCATTCACCTGTTATGAATAAATGTACATGTATCTCAATTGTCAGAATTCAAATTTCATACATTAGTTGTTGCTAGGTATCGACATACATTATGGCTTGCCATACCTTTAACAAAAGGTAATATATGCAATTCGCATTCTGACTACTTACATCCAATTATTCGTAACAGATGAATGAAATCATTCGTATCGAGGCCTATTGTATAGAAATAGATATTCTCATTGGCCCGAATTCACCAAAGTTTCTAAAAACGCGTCAAAACGCGTCATAATGACGCACATAAACCTACCTTTGTCGACAAACCTCCTTTGTGAATTTGTGCCATTGAGTCCATGCAGTCCATAACTCAGGTATGAGAGGGGTGTTTGTGATCAGGATTACTGCTTTAAATTATTACTTCTTAAGTACTTTTGTCCAGCCAGACAGCATGATATATGTAACACGCTGTCAAAAATGGTTTAAGTAGAATCTCGGAAAGGGGCGTTTTTAAAATTCTCGATCATTAAACCTCCAAGAAAACTTGAGCTGAATCTTTCTCGCAGTTACGTCTCCTTAAAGGCAACCTGTTGCATAATGTTTTCTTCTACAAGAAAATCACTTTAAATGTGCCGTTTTATGAGAGCAAGGACAACCTTCCACCAGAAAAATAACATAAACATAATTCTAGAAATTATTGTATGTACAAATGTAATTTAACTCAGTAAATCTTTGTTTTTCTTTGCCATTTCGCAAGCGCTTTGTAATTTCTTTTAACCGCCCTTAAACTTCCGATAAACAAAGAATGCAAACATAAATAAAGAATACACAATATAGGCATTTATATATTTCAACCAATGTATGTAGCTATTTATGTGAAGTTAAATTTGTGTGAATTAAGATGCATATCCAATTTAATTAATCAGAAAATGTAATCACTAGGTATCATGTCTTAGATTTATTTTATGTAACAATGATTCATCACGCTGTTTTATATGCCGTACGAAATCCTGCAATTCAGCCATGTGACTACAAATTATTCTAATAATTACCATTATCGTTCCTTAAATTACCAAATACATATAAAGACGGCTTAAAGGAGACAAGAACGTGTTCTTGATAGGCAGGTGGTCTATATACAGGTTCATTTAGCCTACAAGGGAAACGAAAATTGTAGTCTTTATAGACAGGTGGTCGCTAAAGCAGGTTGGACCGTAAATACAAAAATATCTTAATGATGCCAATGTCCACCAGAGCACACATACAAAAACCACTGATCTTAGATGAATAATTTCTGAAGTATACCTGTTGTTAGTGTTATGGTCATGGAACAACAACGAAGTACCTCTAAAGGCCTAGTAAATACCGCTAGGTGAACTTCATCCTGCCATTACAGGAGAAGATCTACGGCCTATTAAGATGTTAATACTTTTAAGAGTAAATAAAGCTTCCGCAATGTAAATTACCCTTTTGCGAATACAATCTTACGTTTTCACCCTTTATTTGTTTGCCATTAGAGTTAGTGAATCGTGGTTGTTTAAACTAACTTTATTTGGCTTGCGAGTTTATGAGATGTGATGAGCTGATAAATCAAATGGTCGTTGCCAGGTTTTTAATGCAATCCGTCAAAATTTTACAATATAATCGTGTTTGCATCTTTCAACGTGCTTCAACATTGTTCAAGAAGCAAACTCTTTGAACGTAAGAACTACTTTACATTACCGCTATCCTAGGTACTGTAAATAGTCTTGTATTGATACCAATACCAACAATACCACCACTACTTGTATATGCCTACGATCAATTAATTTCAATACGATATATTCTCCAGCGACTACCCTCCGTGGTCCTTTTCAGTAGAATTCTTAAATTCAATTTTGAAACCAACAAGTCTAGTAAACTTAACCCTAGATAATGCCTAAAACCAGCCTAAAACCCAACCTATTTCTTCAATGAAATAATCTATAGAGCAAAATGGAGAAAAAATGTCGGATCATCGCCTTATATACCACATACCACATCATTAGCTGTTGGAAGTAGTCACACAGATACAAGCCCTGTATAATTTCTCCTCTTTTGTCCGTAGAAGGACGAGATACAATGGTCAATAATCTCTAGCTAAAGACCGATGGCTATTGTTCAGAGGCTTCAAATATAGGGATAGACTCTCAATAGTCTGGAGTCCTTGACCCGTAATGGCGGTGTACCCCAAGGTTTTACTATAGCACCTCTTTTGTCTCCTATAAGGGCTCCTTTTGTGACGTCACTTAACCTCAAACTTCCATCTACATTCCATTTTAAGGGTAATACTACGTTCCAATTAAACTGCTCTATTACATGTACACGCACCAAAATGAATGAACAATCATTATAATGCAATTCAAGTTAGTTAACCGTGTTTGATTACTTAATATTCTAAACAATGCATTAGTTTGTATAGATAACAGGTACGTTTGTGGCTGTAATGCTGTTTTATTTTGGGGGTTTTCAGCCTCTAGTCTTCATTAAAAATAATGATCACTTATTTTCTCTGTGAATTATTCAATTTATATCATCTCTTACGGTTCTCCATTTGATTGGCTTAAGACGATGCAACTTGTTACCCATTATTTTACTTAAGCATTCAAATAACATATATATCGTATTCGGTGGGAAACACAAGGTTGACTTATTATTATGTCCTATCAAATGTACGATCTTTATTTCCAGTTTTACTCGTTCAAAATTTGTATTCATATTCCTGCTTTTGTAGATTTATATTTGGAATGACATTTAATGTATTTATTAAATACAATAGCTCTTATAGATGATAATGACGAAACGTTTGATTATGAATGACAAAATATTTGTATGTGTGTGGATTATATGCATGTAAATATATGTAGACATGCAGTGTGTATATATATATATATAAATATATATAAAGGTACATACATTGTACATATACATGTAATATACACGTATACACACAAGCTGATATAGCAATTCTATAATGATCATACATAATAAAAGGAAGTATAATATTCAAACCTACTCTAAAATCACTCTATTGGATGTCCCTCAAATCATCTCGTGTTTGGATCAAAATAACAAAATAATGCTTTACCCGGCTGAAGATCAAATATGCTAAGCCACACAGTGTCCACGAATCTATAATGCAGTACGTGTGAAATACAAATATCACTTTAGTCCAAAGGAATCTTAGAAATATTATTGTATAATATCTCACTATTCGTATATATATATAAACATCACAATTAGTGTCAACATTCAACAGGTGAACAACAAACATTCCAACGCCCGCCATTTATTCACCATTCTGTACGTGTATGTTTAGGGTTAGTACCAACAAGTAAAACTCACATGTCCCTGGTATAGGCATATTTGTCGTAATACTATAGCACCTAAACTATTTACTTACCCTCTCTGCGTTGCAATATGAGTCTGTAATACAGTCAGTTGCCAAAGGCTATCACACAGCTGATGTTATAGCGATAATGATAAAAATCGAATGTTATTAACGTCTACAAAATATCCTACTCTCTGTTATAATATCCAAGAGGTTGTATATAAGCAATACTTGTGATAACGTGTGGTATAGGTGGGCGAATTATTTAGTAACGCCCATAATATAACACACCCCTCTTATTGTGTGTGTTGAAGATGGGTCAATATGAGTATATCTAGACGGAACGGCGTGCAATCAGGTGGTATACCACTATACACACACACAAAATACACGCCCATTGCAGCTGTACACATGAGCAAGCACACACAATACTCGAATGCTTTCGCATACTCCCGCGATATCGTACAGTACAGTGACTGCGGCGCCTATTATTAATTAAATTCCATTGGGGAAAGATTTCCTTTTGCGACAGCCACCTAAAATTTACAGCATCCCCGTTAGGGTTAGTGATAGGGTTATAATAAAGAACAATGAACAAATCTTCAGTATTATTCATTATAACCCTATACCCTAACGGTTAGCATGTGAGCGCATGTGCAGGTTTAGCGCTCACATAATGCTGTAAATTTTAGGTGGCTGTCGCAAAAATCTTTCCAAAATCGGAATATCGAATCTGGAATAGTTTGCATTTCTGTATTTATCGTCATATCCTTTCATTCATTGTTGTTTGTTTTTCGCATTTATTATGACAGAACCCAACCCGTTCAATCAACATGATCAATATGATGCAGACAGTGAGAGATATACGCTAACATTACAAAACACAATTGAAATTCATAAGCACGTGTTTCATTTTTTTTCGTGGTCATAACAATAACACCTTACACAATGGGACGTAATTTCAACGTATTGTTAGCGTCATTGTGACACAGTAGAGGATTTCATCGAAAATGGCCTTGTTGTAATGCCTAAAACACTTTCCATAATTTATGTTTAACAAGTTTCTAGAATCTTCCATCTTTCTAAATACCTATGACAAATAACTTTATCAATTTTCAATTATCCGCCAATTATATAACTATAGTTAGTTCAATACTTCCTCATGAATGCTGTTCAGTAGAAAGAATGGGGGGGGGGTGGGGGGGGGGGGGGTCATTAAGTTTTTTTACCAATGAAATACGAAACGGGTCTATCGGTCTTGTATTTTTTCAATTCATTTCCAAGTTTATTTAACACTCTTCATAAAAACATCAACAACATACAAAAAAGAACACTTACAATAGCAATTTATGAGAGCATTTGGAAAAGACAGAAATGAGAGCCTACCCCTAAACAAACCGTACAGGGGGATAAATCATGCCCACTTCTTATATTATGTCTGCACCCCGCCTACCCCCGGTGAACATGGCACATTGGTTTAACTCGATAGAGCCCCAATTCACAAAGGAGGTTTGTCGACAAACCTAGGTTTATTAGCGTCATATGACGCGTTTTGACGCGTTTTGACAACCTAGGTTTGTAAAAAACGCGTAAAAACGCGTCATATGACGTACATAAACCTAGGTTTGTCGACAAACCTTCTTTGTGAATTCGGGCCTGTACGTGCAATTCAATGCACGAAATGTGTCGCGAAATAGTTGTACTTGTATTCACCGTGAATTTCTGGTGTGCACCGAACCGTGGATGCATTTTGTTGTTATTTTAAACTGTCATAGAATTCTGCGGTGGGCGTTAGGAAAGGAATACAATAGGGACTTTTAGATTCTGCAATACGAGAACATGGACTGCTCTTTTAAGGCAATGTGACGTCCTTTTAATGCACTGGCAGTGACGTCACATTGCCTTAAAAGGGCAGTCCATGTTCTCGTCGTGCAGAATCTAAAAGCCCCTACTAACACAAAAGTCGTCGCTCAAATGTGAATCCATGCTTATAGGCATTTCCCATCATGTCGATGGCGTTCAGAATCACGCGCAGTCTACAGGTGTATCAAACTGCAATCGATAGCTTTTCAATATTACCCAAACCCATAAGAAAATGGTTCATCAACATACGCGGTGTATGCAGGTGTATTTATATAACACTTCGATCGATAGATTTGCAATATTACATAAGGGTAGCTTAAATGATTTGAGCCGTGAGAAAATATCTTAGTAACATTTTTTGTATATCTTAGGGTTTAATGTTATAGCTGTCACAAAGATTTGCCTGAATTTTTTTTTTCTAGATATTTGTCATCTCTAACATCAATTAATAATGAATCCCTGTTATAAAATCTTCATTTATATCGTTTCCATGAAGCTACGTACTATTCATTTTTTGTAAATTATTTCCAAGATTGACAGGAAAGAACTTATTAATATTATCAAATTACATTTCATAGGTACAAATAGCAGTCTCGTTGTTCGTCAAGGATCCTTGTTGGGCCCTCTCCTCTTTTATAAATGGTTTCCAACAAGCCTCAGTCATTCAATCTTCAGTTGAAAGCAAGCTATCTATCTGGTAAATTGTATTGTCTCGTTATGCTTTGTCATGTCTTTCATTGCACATGACTGAGTAAATATACCTTAAAATATCTTCAAATGTGTCTGGAACAGTCTTCGCTTTGTTGATGATGCTTATGTCAACTTCTCTTTTGTCGTCTCGGCAATTCTCTCCCTTAGTCCTTCCACTTCTCCGTAGGCGCTCTCAGTCAGCTATATCTTCATACTGTCATAACATTCGTGTCCAAGCAGGCTTCTATCATTCTCTCTCTCTCTCTCTCCCTCTTTCCCTCTCTCTCTCTCTCTCCCTCTTTCCCTCTCTCTGCCCCTCTCTCTCCATTTATATATCTATCTATATCTCTGTCTCTCTATCCCAATCTCGATTTTTTTTTTTTTTTTTTTTGTTCTTCTCCTCCCCGTTTCCCTTTCACCTTTCCCCTATCGCTGTCTACCCCCCCCCCCTCTTGCTCTTTCCGTACACTCTTCCTCTCTCTCACATCTCATCCTTCTCTCTCTCTCTCTTCCTCTCTCTCTCCCCCTCCTTCCCTTCTCTCTCTCTCTCTCTCTCTCTCTCTATATATACCATCATTATCTGAGTATACCTCTGAATGTCATTTACACAAAACCAATCAAATGATGCGACATGAAATGTAATCCACCTATTTGTACAATGTGATCTAAAAAAAGCTCACAATAAGTAAATCCTGTAAATAGACATTTCTATATTAAGGCTAACGTCGATAGGTAGTTGTGTATAGTCCCGCATCGCATGTATTTTAAACGTGAGGCAGATAACGATTATATAACAAATCTAGATTAAGTAAGTATATTTAGAACAGATCTCTATTGAATGTAGTCTTTTTTAAAGTATTGAATTACCATGAAGTCAAGACTCTTGAATATAGGGGCCCAAACTTAACTTTTGTAGGTGCAATATTTCTGATTTCCTTTAATGTCATGAATGTGATTATTGCTTTATTCCAATGAAATATTTTGTAAAATGTATCAAGTCGTCCGTCATGTATCTCCACCACTCCTCTCCAATATATATATTCTATACCCCCGTATATATATGTATCCCCCTTTCTCTCTCTATCTCTCTCTCTCTCTCCCCTCTCTCTCTCCCTCTCTCTCTCTCTCTCTCTCTCACTCTCTCTCTCACACTCTCTCTCCTTTTCATATTGCTCCGGTTGTCTCATTTTCGCCAGGCACAAACGTAGCTAGTTCGCGTATATAGCAGACGGCAATCGGCGGATCAGACGACACTTGATAGTGATTTTGTATGTGAGATTGCTTTGCTAAATATAAAATACAAGAACCTCTGTGTGCCCATGCCTTGAGCCATAATGCATGGCCATCCAGAGGATTTGTTTATGTTGGGGACCGGGGTAAAATGCAATAAATTATTGAAAAATTATTGCATTTTCTGTTTTTTTATATTTGTATGGAAACTGCCCCCTCCCCTAGCCCCCGGCCGCTGCGTACAGTCATGGTTCAGTGACAAAGCAATGGCCTCGTAACTGTGAGGCCCCAGGATCAAAACCGTGTCGATGTGCTATATTAGTGCCCTTTTGTGGGGCATTAATCCTCATTACTGTCATTTATGACCTAATGGCGTAGGTCCCCTATTGGATAAGCATAGTAGCATACACATGCTTTAGCAGTCACACAAAACACACATTTGCAAATTATTATTCAATAAAATCTTAGAATGTATACTATTATCTAGATCTATTATTTTTAGATTATTTTAAAAATAATCCCATAAATTGGGGTAAAAACAAAAATATTCCAACTTAATGAGCGACAGTGTACATTCCTTTCTTCGCTTTCTTAGTCTTTCTGTTTTTGTCTGTTGAGTTAATACAACACACTGTACACAAAATTACAAATATATCTTTCAGGAAACCTGAATGATTATGCCAAGCCAAGGCCTCTTTCTTTCCACTTACAAACCGACACATTTTTGCATTTGAATGGATTTTCTTTTTCGTCTTTGAGTATTACCTATTGTGAATGTATGTAATCATGTCGTCACTTGAAGTTTTAATATATTTGTGTAACCATTCAAAGTGAGAAAAAAAAATGAAACTGAAATATAGGCATGAACCGTCAAGCGCCATCTCTCGGTGAATGGAAGGAAAGGGGAAGGTGGGTTGAAGTTATTTCAGGGGATTAAACAAAACGTTGACCATGAACGTGAACACGCCTTGTACCATTAAAGTTGACATAATTAGTTCAATCTCTAGTTCGGAGAATTGCGGGTCTGTCGCTCTCAAAAAACGATTTGATTTAAAACGGGAGGGTACGTACTTGACGGTTTCGGATAAACACAATTAGCTGATCCAGTTCCTATATTTGGAAAGAGAACTAGAAAAAGGGAGACAAAAATGATCTCTTTCCCAAAGTGTGCTTCAAAACGGTATATTAACCTCCGCAGCTGTCTGTCTTGAAACTTGTTTCAATGAAATCCGACTGGTTCTTGCACATTCATAATTTGATGTGATTCAAAACTACAGACCGAACTAAGGGGGACTTGGTTCCCATTCGCTTTTTAAATCTCGCACTATATTTGTCAAAGTGCAGCCAAGGAACAGTGACGGGAATTACACGTTAAATACCGCCATGTCTGAAGTTTATCACAATCAAACGGATGATGTCAACTACGGAGGACGCATTGTAATCTCCATCTATTTTCTCCTGGTCTCTGTTTGTGGAATTATCGGCAATTTGATCATATTAATTGTCCTCTTCAAGATCCCGAAGATGCGGACACACACCAACATCTTCATCGGTAGCCTGGCAGTCAGTGATATCTCAACT